>JAAIXI010000208.1:25794-114822 GCA_013403645.1 Heliconius nattereri | reverse complement strand
CGAACAATATTAAATAAAATCCCAAATGATTAAAATTACGATATTTTAAGCGTATAACATCTGTATAGATAACCGAACTGAGATAAATTAATTATAAACAGCAAATAATTACATAAAAATTAACAGTAATTCGAAAATATATAAAAATTTACAAAACCATCAAAGTCATCTGCCCGTTCACGTCGGTCATACTATACCTACCACTCGTAGGCTAGGTCATTCCGAATCAGGAACATCTCCTTAATTATTTATTAGAATGGTATACAGTAAACTATAATTTCCATCTATATGAAATGCTAAAAGTGACTATTATATTTATTTTCATAAGGATGAATATCAAACTATAGAAATCATCTAATTTTTGTTAATGTATAGAAATCTATATCTATAGAATATATCAACGCGGACTTTTTTAAACAATATTTAAGGGACAATATTTTTGTAGAACATTGTTTTTGTGGCTCATACGGATGAGTCGGCGCGCGCCATGTACGCGTTAAGCAACTCATTTTGGGTGACATTCTCTTAAAACAACAAACTTTGCAAGCTGTTGCTTAGCAATGGCGGTTGTTATTAACATGGCGGGATAAATTGCATGTCAAATTAAAAAATATTTTAATATATTGATATATATCGACAATATTACAAATATAAGAAAAAAAAAGTATCCTATGTTCATCCCGGTACCCTCAAGTATCTCTATATGAGTATTTTATCACAATTAAAATTAGCGGTTTAGGCCTGATTGCGTAAAAGACAGACAGACAGACAGAGTTACTTTCGAATTTATAATATAGGTATGGGTATATAAGGTATATAACATTTTTAATAAATAATTAAGAAAATGTCACTTATTCGAAATGACCTAGCCTTCGGGCGGACAGTGTGAGTATGACCGACACGAAAATATTCTTATAGTTCAAGTAGGCGTAGCCGCGTCCGGGTTTCTGCTAGCAATTTGTATTTGAAATCAGTTTAAAACACAAATTGCTAGCAATGACGACAGCGTTTGAATATAAGCGCGATAATTGCGGGTTTGATACCAGAGGAAATGAAACATTTAAAATATTATTTTCACTTTTTTGGTTCAGTCTCGAAAATTTGGAGGATATTGTGGAGAGGAGAGTTTTATCTCTAGGTTCCCTCCGCTACCCTTCCGTGAGTAAAAACGATGAAGATATAAGTACTCTTACTTAGGTCAAAATTAAACACTAAATTTCTATACAAATTCAAAATTTCAAACTGTTTAAAATAGTTCCTATTTTAGTTTCGCTTCTAAACCTATTTCAGCCGCGCAGAATTGCTGTTACATTTTATATAATATTAATTAGGAAATAGTTACACTAATATTAAAGTTAAGCGCTAGAATCAAAAGTACAGGAAGCCGTTATGGCGAAGTGGATAGAGTACCTACAGTATTCGCGACCCTTGTAGGTTCGATTGGGGGAGCGCATTATATACATTTTCTCGCTCTGGTAACAAGACACAGCGCGGCGTGGAGTTCCGCTACTCAACACGGAATGTCTCAAAAATGTGATTTTTTTGATTGAGCTGAAAAAAAAAATCATATAAATATAATGTTTTCAAAGAGTAATATGATAACAATCAAATTTAAATTCTAGTAAAACCTTTACAAAAAGCTAGTTTATTGTAAGCAAATTAATGTTTATTTGTGTTCAAGAATGCATCTGTAAATACGGGATACTCAATATTCGAGAATGCAGCGACGCTCTGGAATTGCAGGCATTCTCTGATATTTTGTGCTTACAATGTCTATACAAATCATTCCTTTGATAAGAATTTTATATTTCTGTATTTTATTCTGTTTTTCATTTATTAAAAATATCTATTGTAGAATAAACGTAGGTACAGTTTAAAGTGATATAATCATTTTTTATTTTAGACATTCTTGTAATAATAAAATAAAAAGTGGTTGTGAAAAATAGATACTTATTAGGCATATTTAAAAGCAATCTTTGTATGAAATATATTCAAAAGCAATCTTTTCACAATGACTTTGAAGTTTAAATAAATCTAAATGTAAGAATAAATAAATAAATCTAAGAGTTTGGAGATGTTTTAATTTTTCCACCGTGTGGCTTACTGCAGCCATATTCATCCTGGGTTAATACACAATACCCTTCAATAAATATTTATAATGAAAATTAACATTCATGTATTAATCATGTATTAATTCACGTTTTCTTTCCTATGCAAATTATAAAAAATTGCATGAGAAAAAAAATTGCGGCAAGCGTTGTCAAATCAAACAAGTAGAGGACAAAGAGAGAAAGAGAGAGAGAGTTCGAGTTCATTGAAATGTATTTTTCAATATAATTAATAAAAAAATATTCGCAATAATGGTCACCCTTCATTATATTAAAGGAATATGATGTATATGTATGTATATTAATAGCTTATAGTAGATCGATATTTGTAAACATTTATTTAATGAGATAATTTAGTTGTTTCAAAATGGTAATTTAAATTAATAAATAAATATTAGTATTTAGAAAATAGATTTGGCAAAGACTCAATATTATAGATTCATTAATATACTTAAAAATAAGGATGATTTCATCTTTAAATAGTTTTCTGCGTGTACTTTATATGATTAAAATCATCATTTAACAAGTGAACAATTAGAACAAACATTGATTTTAAGATTGATCTTCTATTATATAATATTTTACTTTAAAACATAAGGCAGACCGCGCATTTCATCGTCTATTCTCATAGTCAAACGGAACCGGAATAAAATATTTCAAACGCTGGCAACCCCTGTTTGCGGCAGGAATTTTCCAGGCAACCCTGTTTTATAGTGTTCACAAAAAAATAAGCTTTAATTTGATATATAATTCAATAAAAAAACACATGAGTGCAAATTATTAACAATTAGTGACATGTTTAAACCAGGCAACCCTAGACTTGCGGCAGACTGAGAGCTGACAACCCTTAATTTTCCAATTCCTTATGGGATTATCTTTCAAATGATGTGCGATTCATATAAAAAAGGTATGAGTGCAATTTTCTCCAAAAACGAGTTACGAAAAAATTTAAGTAGGTAAAGGTGATTGCGGCAGGATTCTTCCAGGCAACCCAGGTGCAATCTGTTCTACTAATCATGTATTATTCATTAATATAGGTTTAATTCAGAAAACTGGTATATGCAGGATTCAACGGTGGGATCTCATCTCAGTCTACTAGGCCGCTTACATTGAATATTGTACACCAAAATATACAAGGCTTAGGAGGCAAAGAACTGGAACTAGAATATATATATATTGTGTATAGCTGAGCACTGGATCTCGAGATGTAGCAATACAGTAAATATTGAAAGCTATAAATTGTCAAGTTCGTTCGTTAGAGAGAAGGCCATCCGCGGCGGTTCGCTTATATTAGTAAGAAATGACATACGTTGTAAATCGCGACCAGATGTAGTAGCTCTCTCCGACGAACGCTCCATTGAATTGTCCTGCGTTGAATTCAATAGACATATTATAGTACGCGTGTATCGACCCCCCTCAGGTAGTTTTAAAGTATTTGAAGAAAAAATGGAGGATATTCTAAATAATTTGAGTTCGAATAGTAAATCTTTAATCATATGCGGAGACTTTAGTATAGATATAATACAGGTGACATCATTAAGCCTCCGTTTTTTAAACTTGTTTAAATCTTTTAATTTGTTTAATATGTTCTCTAAACCAACTCGTATAACGAATACTTCCGCTACTTGTATAGATAATGTTTTTTGTCATTATGAGACTGTAGAAAAACAAATTATTACTAATCTAAGCTCGGATCATTGTGGTCAAATGTTGTCGGTAATAGATAAAACAGTCGCAGAACGTAAACAAATATCAATTAGACCAATTACTGAAAATAAAATTAATCTTTTTAATAATAGAGTAAGTGAAAAAATTGCAAACTTAGAAATAACCGGATTAAATCCGAATCAGCTATATTGTAAAGTTTTTAATTTACTCTCTACAGAGTTTGATAACATTTTTAAAGTTAAACAAATATATAAAAACTCAAAGTTAATTTTTAGCGACTGGGCAACTGTTGGTATATACCGAAGCAGAAACAAACTATACGAATTATATAATATGAGGCAGTGGAATCAAGATCCGGCGTTCTTGTTAAAAGTTAGAAATTTTTCAAAAATATTTAAAAAGGTATGTGTCCAGGCTAAGTCTATGTATATAAGAGCAAAAATTTTGAACTCTAATAATAAAATTAAAGCTACATGGGATGCTATTACTACTGTAACTGGGAGATCTAGAGCTGTCAGTGAACCTATTAAATTAAAAGTTAATAATATAATCTTAAATTCAGATTTAGAAGTGGCAAATACTTTTCAAAATTTTTTTTCTGATGTATCTACTGAAGTAACACGTTCACTGCCATCATCTCCGTCGGAAGCAGAATTAATACTAAAAACCCATGTAAATAGTTGTAGACAAAATTTTGTGTTTAAGAATGTGTCACCAGATGAAATTGTCAAAACTTTTAAAAGCCTTAATTTAAAGAAAACTGGTGACTTATGGGGCATGTCTGTTAAAGTTTTTAATTCAATTATACCTAATATTGCTCCTTACCTTGCTTTAATTTTTAACAATTGTGTAGAATTCGGTACTTTTCCTGATTTAATGAAATATAGCAAAATAGTGCCGCTTTACAAAAGTGGAGATAGATCTGAGCCTGGAAATTACAGACCGATTTCTGTTTTACCATCCTTAAGTAAAATATTTGAAAAAATAATGTTCAACCAGCTCACAACTTTCTTAAATATTAACAATTGTTTCCATAGTGAGCAATATGGTTTCACCAAAGGCAAATCCACTACGGATGCGGGTGCCGCACTCCTAAAGCACATTTATGACGCATGGGAGAAGTCACAAAATGCAATTGGAGTGTTTTGTGACTTATCCAAAGCCTTTGATTGCGTAGACCATGTAACTCTGTTGTTAAAACTAAAACATTATGGTATACAGGATACTGCACTTGACCTTATTGCCTCATATTTAAACCAAAGAATCCAGAAGGTTAGTATAAATAATGTAAAATCATCTGGATCTCCTCTAAAGATGGGCGTTCCACAAGGATCCATTCTTGGTCCCCTTTTATTTCTTCTTTATATTAACGATCTACCCTTTTATGTGAGGAACCTATGTGATATTGTACTTTTCGCGGATGATACCTCTTTAATATTTAAGGTTGACAGAAACAAAATAAACTATGACGACGTGAATAGTGCATTATCGCATATCCTTCGTTGGTTTGATGTTAATAATCTAATGTTAAATGCTAAAAAAACTAAATGTATTGAATTTGCTTTACAAAATGTTAAAAAACATAATTTTAGTCTACTAATTAAAAGAGAGACTCTCAATTTGTCGGAATCAGCTATTTTCTTAGGTGTAACTATAGATTCCAAACTCCAGTGGAACACTCATCTGGAAGCACTTGCGGATAAACTCAGCTCTGCCGCGTTCGCAATTAAAAAAATAAGACAAATGACGGACGTTGACACTGCCCGACTAGTCTACTTTAGCTATTTCCATAGTATTTTATCTTATGGAATGCTGCTATGGGGCAGTGCTTCAGACATAAATTCTATATTTATCCTCCAAAAAAGAGCCGTAAGATATATTTATAAACTAAGAGCGCGAGATTCTCTGCGAGATGTTTTCAAAGATGCAGGTATTCTTACAGTTGCTTCTCAATTTATATACTATAATATTCTCTTTGTCCGACAAAATATACATTGTCATAGTAAACATAGTGACAATCATACGATAGGAACGAGAAATAAAGATAAGATTGTTACTCCAAGTTTTCGCCTCCAAAAAGTTAATAAATCTTTTATGGGTCTGAGCATACGTGTATATAATAAAATTCCGCAGTGTATTCTAGGTTTGCCACTTCCAAAATTTTAAATATCAGTAAAAAAAATTCTGGCAAGTAAAGTTTATTACACTGTTCAAGAATATTTAGAGGACAAACATGTATGGAATTAATGTCTGGGTGACTGATAAGAGAATCGACTAGTGGGATTTAATTGATCGAAAAGCTATCTTTGGAACGGTTAGAGATACAGCCCTGGGACCCAGCGCAATCGATTCAAATGGGGGGCTAAACCTTTTTTTTTTTTTTTAGTTTCGACGCATCGACGAGTCGACTCGCGGGGTCTGGCACACTTCCGGAAGAAAGTATTTAAAGTTCTGGCGCAAGCGCCAACAAATACATCCTACTAAGATTTACGATTTTTTGTACTCACACTGTAACGTAACCAAAGCCTCGCTATGATATATCCTCTGTTTTTCGATCTCACGCTATTATCGCACAATATTAAAGAACACAAAACGACGCATGGATTCATTCTCGGAAAAAAATACAATTCTTAATGAGAATAAGATGCAGTTTTTATTACATTACTAAGCAATATGCACAAAAAATGTACAGAATTTTCTTCACAATTACTTTTCTAAGTAAATGTCCATTGAAATCCTTAGAATTAATTAATTACCTTAAAATAAGGCAGAGACCTTTAGGGGTGTAGAATATATTAGGCTTCAAGCCATGTTTGTTCGTAATGAGGTGTCATATCATTATACCGTTGGTGTTACACATTGTAAGTCTTGTAAATTAAACTGAACTAGGTAATTTCTGACGTCACTTTATAGTACATATTAAACTATATGAGACAGAATAGGGAGAGTAATGTTTGTGTAAATAGGACTTTATCGTTTCTATTTAGGTTGTTTGGTAAACATGGCACGAGTTTAAAATCAAAAATTGTATATTTTAATTAACTAATCATTAATAAAAAAAAATATACTGCACTAGTTTTGATTGAGTGGGATAAGAGCCACAGTTTTGATTCGAGGCTTTTTTATTTATTGCCATTTTAATTGAAATATTTTTGTAACACATAGCAGTGTTTAAATTTATAATGCAGTTGCAAAATAGTTTATTAAAAAAAAGATTATGGCACACATCATAATAAATATTGTGGGTTCGATTCCCACTTATTAAAGTTGAAGTTACGTTGATGAGTTCCGCAACTAACACGCCGTATCTCTCGGTCGGAACCCATAGAAGGGTCTTAACACTAGGTTTTCTCTGCCTACCTTGCTATGTGCTAAAAAGCATAAATTCTTCGTAACACATACCTACATCAAATCATTCTCACAACACACAATGGAACTACGAAGGCGTTAAATACTAGCACAAAGTTCATATTCCATTGTCCCAGACGTTAGAGAGCATGGCAGGTGCTTTGAATTTTAGTTAAAGCTACACTCGCTCTAGGCATTCTAAAATGACTAGGTCTATACAATTGGATTGACCTTCCTTTATACACCAGCATATGTAGATGTAAGAGGAAAGCTCATTTTGTTAAAACAGGTATTATGTGAAATAGTAAATTGAAAGTGAAAAACTTTTTTTATTTTCATATATTTTTTGTGAAGTGGATAAGGGGGCAAAGTAATATACACAGGTAGTATTCTTGACAATACTTCTTTGTCAGCTTCATATTATATAGTATAAGTAATAAGTAAATATAATTAATTTTGATTTAAGTTGATTAAGAAAACAAAACGCGGCGCTGAGTTCGGAGAATCTGTTGGAGGGAAACGAAACAACAAACACAAGTTTCAGTTGTAACACTAGTTTCCCAGGTTCACTCCGGCTGTGCAGGATTAACAAAAATATTATAGCTGAGAGGTACATTTGGAAAAAAGTGAATTTAAAAATAAGTGAAAATGGCAAAGAGTATGGATGGAATGGTAACTGTTAGAAGGGCAATTACTGTCGTAGATGTAGGTGGACCAGGCTCAATTTCTTCTTCAGCACCGTATATCCCATTTCATATATTGTAATCCTAGGTCCAACAACACAACCACCTCCAGATATTCCTGAGAGGCATAAGACAATTCAGTGTTTTTTTCTAAATATATCTAGCCTGTAACATAAAATAAATGTTATAGTCGTTGGGCAGCGGTTTTGGGTTTGATTCCCGCTCGGGGGAATAAGATATTTAATAGCTTCATTGAGTTCCGCTACTCAACACGCAGTGCCTTAAGAATTTACCTGAAAGTGAGAAACGGAGTGTCTTAACACTAGGTTCCTATGATTCCCCTACCTACTCATGTGCAATACGAACGGAAGCCAAAAAATAAGAATATTATAGTATGACATTTTCCACCAGGTGTATTATCTCATAATGGTTAACAAAAAGCATTAATTAATATACTATTTAAGCTTTTAAAGTACGCACGATTAATGCTGTAGGAACATAAAATTATACAAGTTTTAATTTCACCGACGAGAATGAGCGGCATACCTACAATTTAAATAATTTCGCATTGTTAATTACACCAAAATGTTTTATGCTAGCGATCTTCCATTACTCATTAAACTAAATTACTTTCTACTTGTTATATGCATTTTTTTATTTAGACTTCCGTTCCTAAAGTATGTACCTACTGACTCGCCATCGTTGGTAGAAATATATATATGGTGAATGTTACATACAAAATAGAAATTCCTATAGCTGTTCCTCTAAAGGTTTTTTTTGGATTTTATTAATATTTTTACAGGAGCCCAAAATGTATGTACATTTGTAAGCCAAAACGAGAACAAGAAGTGAGTCAAAATAGCTTCGCACTTGGTATATTATAGTATTGTCACGAAACCTCCGTATAATTAGCTGCCAAATATCAAAAATTACAAGTCTGTCTGTCTGTGTGTCAAACTTCCGAAATGTTCTTACATAGTTACAAGCCGATCTTATAAAAAGTAGTTTAAAAAATATATAATATTTTTGTACTTATAATGTTTTGTGAACTTTCCTAAATATTCATTAAATATTAAATAAACAAAGGACATCAAATATTATTACTCATAAAATGAATGTCGGTCGCCATCACGTATAAATTACAATTAGGTATATTAACCAAATTAAGCCAATTTGGTTTCCACATGACGTTACGTAACTATTAATATTATTAAAAATATTTAAAACGTATTATTATTCCAATCCTAAATCCGTTCCGTTTTCTTTAAAGCTGAAAACATTAATACCTGTTAATTATAACCTCGCGTTGAACAATATAGTGGCTGGCAAAGTTACGTCCGCTTAAAAAAAATAATTTAGACACAAAACCTGCGATTACACGTTTGCCGTTGTATTTTGTGAAAGTTTACTAAGTTTATGAAAAAAGCTTTTTTTTTCACATTGTGCTAGTAGTTTCTCGTCGTTTTAATATACGTTGGTATGGTTGTATGATTTGATTTGCGCGGGAAAATTACTATATTTTTTTTCCCTTTCAATGATTCAAACAAATTAAAATTCCGCGTTGGGTTCTGTAACTTATAAACACATATTTCTATGAAAATAATAAATTTCATATAACTAAGGCTAGAAAACGTAACAAAAAAAAATTATTTAAAAAAAGCTACAGCTATGTACTTCTGACTAAATATTATAAATCTATGTCAAACCTTTTCCGTTTTAATCTATTTCCCTCTAACAGCGACTATTTTCATCAGAAGTCTAGACAATTTCCGATGTTGCTAACAGGAAACAAGTAAGGAAGTGAAAGTTCTATATATGAGTAATCTAAAATGACTGAAACAATTGTTTACAGGAGAACATTAATTGGATGACGATTTTTTATTCCAGGCCAGTCGTGTCTTAAATAAAACATGCTCCATTTGAGCAGGTAAGTAGTTGTAATATACTAAAAACAAAGAGTGAAAGTGTAGCTACTTTCACTCTTTGTTTTTCCTGATTAAGTACACTTGATTTAATTCCGAGCAACTTTTTGTTGGTGGCTTTAAAAAACAATTACATATATATTGTTTCTCATAATATAAATTATTTATACACAACGTATTGTACTGTAAAAATAATTATAGTAATTATTATTTATATTTTAAGCTCGATTCACGATTTGTGAATATGTTGTGATTTGTGTATGTGTTGGTTTGTGAACATATTTTTGAAGAATTATATTGTAATTGCTATCTACATATAACTATTTTTTAACTGTAAGATTGTAGCCACAGAGTACATTCTAAAATGCTATAAGTTGCAGCTGACATGTGAAAGTGACAGTGAGTGAAAGACAAAATTTGACAAGAGACACTGACAACATTTAGATACTGACAGGTTAGAACTTATAGTAACAATTGTAATATAGTATTTTATATTTAGTTTCGATTAGGATACTATGTAGAATTATTAACTAATGTTAAAGTATATTAAAACGAACAAATGACTTCCAAGGCGGCAAAAATAGCAGAATTGTTCACAAAAACTGTTGCTTCAACAAAATGTTTCGATCATAACCTACGGAAGGTAAATTATGTTTTTAAATTTTAAACATATATAAACACATTAAACTACACGTGTTATCTAAATCCTACAATCTTTATTTTCTTATTACGTAACCTAGTAATGAAATAACTATTTCTAATGCCCTGGTTACGTAATTGTCTTAAAAGTGTTAAAAATAAGTATGTTGGAAAGAAACACTTTATTTTTATGCTAATTTGCTATTAATAACGTAAAATTTCTTAGAACCTATAGTAAAACTCGTTGATTGTTGTTTAAATGTGTTGTTATTTAAATGGTTGATGTCTGATGATGTTTAAATGTCAATATTATTTTTTCTCATTTATCTTCCATTTACAGACAATAATCAGTTATAATTTTATTATATGTTTTGATTATTCTATTAACTATGTGTACAATTTAAGATACTTATTTAATATACAGGTTAAAGTCATAAGCATAGGCAACGGAAAGATGGTAACAGAGTTCCAAGTGGGCGAGGAGCATCTGAATCAACGTGGCACTTTACATGGTGGTTTCATTGCACACTTAGTAGATGCTATATCAACTTGTGCTCTCGCTTCTCATGAAAACATTGATACTAGAGGAGTATCTATTGATCTTAGTGTAAGGTAATAGAATTTTATTTTTAAAGCTTCACACAGTGTTAAGGCACCAAATTCGCCAGAATCTGCTCAATTTCCAAGATATTGAATATTAAGTGGTTGAACTTGCTTGCATTGCCTTGTTAGAGAGGAAATAAAATATTTAATTTCCCCCAAATGGGAATCAAATGTAACACTAAATTTACAGTTATATTATGTACTACTATTCAGCAAAAGTTATTAATACAACAACAACACCACCACACAACAATGACGAAAGTTAACATGGAACATTGTAATAGATTAGAATCTAACTTCTAATATATAATCTTCAACAGCTATAGATAGTTGTTGAAGTTTAAGTTCTTAATATGTTGTCTCTGAAAGTATTTCAAAGTCAAGAATATATATATATATATATATATATATGTATTATCCTTCTACAATAATAAAAATGTGTGATTGAAAATGTATTTAGTATTTATTTATCTATTAAATAATTGTTAATTTTAGTTGCCTTTATATAGTAATATATATAAAATGAAAAGTTATATCTGGAGTTTCATTGCATAATTTAAATATAAATATTATATTTCTATTCAGTTACATGAACGCAGCGAAACCAGGTGACAATGTTGAAGTAGAGGCTGTTACAAGAAAACTTGGTAAAAAAATAGCATTTCTAGAAGTGGAAGTAAGAAACAAAGACAACAGTAAGGTTTTAGCGACTGGAAAACACACAAAATATGTTGGAATCTAATTATTAAAAATTTACAATGAGATTTTAAAGCAGTGTAGTTAATCTGTTACCATTTAGTGCTTAAGATCAATAAATTATATTAAATTTAATGTTTTCGTGTCATTTTATCCTTTTTGAAATATATTTTTTTTTATTTTAACATTAAATGATAGGTGTCAAAATCAAACAACCAATTTCCTTTTTCCATTTATTTTTAAGCATATCCAAACCAAAGATATATAAGATGAAAGGAACCACACTTGAAAATGTTATAACTTTCTTACTAGAATCTAAGTATATGTCAGCCTTGAAAAGGAACTTTTACAACATAATAAAGATATTTAACTTATTAAGATTATTTTATTGTAAGAGATTATTCGCAAAATTGTTTTCTAAAATTTTGTTTTCTAGGTTTTGTGCTCTCCGCTAATATAAAAATTATAAATAAGTTTGCACTGTACTTAATATGTCCTGAGAAATAATCACGTCGTAAAACTGATACGATAAGTATCTAGCAGCGCCTTGGAGTATTTAGTTGCAATTATACAGTAAGAGTGATTCCTTTCTTACATAAATGATTTGATAAAAATAATCGTCAATTTACATTGTTAACTTCGTGTGAGAGTAGCTTTTTAATTGTTAAAGAATAAAAAATCATGAAATTATCATCAATTAGACGACATTTGTGGTGTACAATGTCCATATTTGCGCAATTTAAAATATGAAATCTTACCTAATGAATATATTAACAATTCTTAAATCTTTTACAGCTGTTTTTAAGCTAATGTTTTTAAGCTAATTTTCAAGGTACCTTTTGGTACTTGGGGCTATCATGATAGCTAAACCATATATTTTAACCATGAAACGGGTTATGGCTTGAGTAAAGATAGTCATGATCAGAGGGAACTTAGTGATGAGAGACCCCGTTCTGGAGACGTTGAGTGGCGGAATTCAACTCTGCGCTTTGCCTTGTTACAGGAGTAAATAATTTCCCCGAGTGGAAAAACGAACTTACAACCGTCACGTTTACAGGCACACGCTTGTGTTCAGTTGCTACGACGGCCTCATAATTATTGAAATTTTTTTTATGGTAAAAGCACAAGGCAAACGAGCGTTCGGGTCACCTGATTGTGATCACCACCACCCACGACCCCGTGCAACACCAGAGGAGCTACAGGTGCGTAGCCGGCCTGTGAGGTGGAGAAAGACGCGCTTTTTGAAGGTACCCATATCGTACCGACCTGGAAACACTGCCGCGAGTAGACTGTTTCATAGTTCGGTGGCGCGTGGAAGGAAACATGTAATACTTAAATGAATACATTAGAAGTTACCAAAATATTTTGACGAAATTGACGAATCAGTCGTAAATAGTCTATGTGGTCTAGAAGTTATTTATAACGTTTTATTGTTATACTTTAGCTGTAAAATAAACATTTTTTTATTGAAATTGGGAACGAAGTGACAGATTTTTTTATTTCTCGAAATCGATCTTGTACTAAAAATGTGTTTAAATTATGTTGCTCAAAGTTGATATATTATATACTTAGGTGCTTTTATTTCTAATCCGAATAAAGGATTCGAATTTGTATAGCTTGCAATGTTATATTTTAAAATACTCAATAGTATATATATTCACAAAACAAACTTTGCATTTTATATATCTAACGAAGTTTGCGTTAACTTTGGAACTGACCACAAACAATGTAGAATTCCATTAGAATTATAAATGGCTAATTATTATTAGATTGTGATATATAATTATAATTTAAAATTAATTCCTCCATATTAGCGGGGCTCCTTTAAATAATTGTAGTGATTTCGTACGTAGATAACCATTGTTAGTTTTCATTAATTGAACGGTCCGATCCCATATACGTAAGTTATGAATTATTTATTTTCATTAGCCAACCGACGAACTATTAAGGAACAGGCACTTCAATATTGTCATCAACTTAGCATAATATAAGCCCTATACGTTAACGTCAGTCTAATCCTCTCCATCCAAAATAGCTTACAATGGACTGATGAATATAAATAATTATAGTTGAATCCAGTACTAGAAGTGATGGTGAACTTTTTGGTGTTAATTTGAAATAGCAAATAAGTATATTCATATACATTTAAAATCTTTTTATGTAATCTATGAGTAGAATAAGAGATTGATTCGAATGCTAAGGTCTCGCCCATAGCGCTATATATGTAGCGCACACTACTCTACTATGTACTCCCTTACGAAGTGCCTTACTAACGAATAACTTATAAATTAATTGCAATCTTAATTTTTGGAATGAAATTTTATACATCATTTGATGGTCAGTTCTATAGCCCTATGCTAAAAAAGCGCAAATAAACATTTCTTATTATTAGGTTTATATTTTAATTATATCGATATTTAAACTACACATCTATTAATACATTTATTATGACCAATTCCAAAATGGAAATGCTTATCCTAAGTATAAGAGGAGCAAGAGTTTGCGAACATTCGAATCTTACGTATTACTTAGTCAAGTCAAAGTCAAGTCACAAAATGGTTACGGTGGTATACAAGTGGCATTTGTAATAGTGGTAGGGGAACATTCAGAGTGCAAAGGTGAAATTCCATTAAGCAAAGAGAAGAGAAGAGAGATTTCATTACACAATTTATCTTTAAGAAAAGAGTTTTCTATTAAAAAATACACAATAGTTGCTCCGATCTAGTAGCTGGAGTTAGGTACTGTGATTGGTCTTTACTTCGGAGAACTATTATAGCTTGTCAGTCCAATGCGCTCCTTTTTCCAGCTGTTTCTGTGAAGGTATTAAAAATTCTCACAGATACAGTAGCTCAGTGAGCTCGACTCGGAGGAAAATCATTGTTGCTATATATGGGACATGAGTTTAAATTTTTTGTGTTATACTTGTATTAGTATTTAGTTATTGTTGAGTATATTATTTAATTCGAATAATAAAGGTAAAGTAGATACGTAACTAGTACCAAAACGTATTGTTAGTTAAAACATTAGTACCGCCTAAGTCGCTCAAAGCATCGAATGTTCGCATCTCCTAATAGACTATCAAAAATATGATAGTTATCAATGAATGTAAAATTGTAAGTACACAAATAAATGAAATATTTTCAAGTTAATTATAATGTCAATATAACATAGTAACAAAAATAAAACATCGAAATATATTCAAGTAGGTACAGAGAATCAAAGTCTAACATAAAAAAATTTGCTTTTATTTAATTTGAAAAACAATGTAGTTATTTATAGACGACAGAGACGTCCCGATTATATCTGGTTATTCTATAGAATTTAAAATTTACCCTTATATTACGAATGTACGAGTAAAATAGATTTTCCTATTAGACGTATTTACTAGAAATAGATAACATAGACACCGATGGCGTGTATCGAACAAGCCATATGAGAGTGCATTGCAATATTTCGTTAACGTCCGAAGGTGCGAAAAATTTTACAAGTACGACTTTCATATAGCTGATTCGAAAGAGCCTAACAACATCGAGATTTTATTAAGAAACGTTAACAATTATAATATAGATATTTCAGGTCATTAGTGACAAACTAACCGACCAAATTAAGATGTAATTGCTGAAAAGCGCAACTAGAACGGCTTACCTAAGTTTACATTATATATATATATTATGTAAGTAAAATAGGAAATGTTAAGTGCAATTTACAATCGCGTTCACATTATACTCGGGTGGCGAGTCCTCAATATGTTCAGTCCATATCATTACATTCGAAATTCGTGTCAGGGACCCCGATACATTAAATTTGGGACGGATCTTGACCTTCCTACATGAACACATACAAATCGTTCTACTTAAGAAGAAGCTGTTGCGTAAAAGCTCGCAGTTTTTTCTAAATTATATAAATGAAAAATTAAATCAGCTTCACGCTGTATCCTGCACACAGCAGGGTAAGCAGAAAGAGCCTAGTGCTAAGACACTCTGTTCCCCACTGCCTATATCGCGTGTTGAGTGGAAGAACTCAACGCCACGCTTTGCCTCGACACCAGAGCGAAGAAATGGAAATTTAAGCGTAAATAAATATTTCACTTCCTCGAATGGGGATCGAACCCACAATCTCAAAATGTAAATTATATAGGTACTACGTAAATTATATAATATATTATTGTTTAAAATGGCACAAAATAGGACATTTGTTAAGCTAAGCTAAGCTCGGAAATGTTTGTGAAATGAAATTTTATCCTATATTACGACTAGATTATGTTGCATATAGACAGACACCTTATATAGACAATTGTAACTGGGGGGTAAATCTTCTTACACACATTAACATGAGAAATTTATTATTTGTTTGTAAAATAATTTGAGTCTAGTGTTTTTGATATAAGAGTGAACATAATCATAGCAAAGTTAATAGTAATTAACATTAAATGTTTGTCTATGATAATAATTTATAAAATGGAATTCAAATAAATTCTTAATTAGTTGGACCACATAGAGAAGGCTTAAAGCTATGTCGGATAGCCTACGTTTATATAGATACACTGAGAACGTGGTTTTTTTTTTCTTTTTTTTTTGTATTTTTTTTTATCAATTTAATGATATAATGAATATATATTTAATAACTGTAGACACATATATATTTTTTATCAACTTTTTTTTATTATGTAACTTTTTATATTTTTATTATATTTTATATCATTTTTTTTATATTTTTATTATTTATGGTTTTTTTTCTTAATTTTAAACTTTTTTAATATGTCGATAAGGATATGAATGATATATATGGACTAATTCCTGGTTACCGGGTCAGCTTGATAGAATTGTAAAGTTCTTAAAAGGTGCCATCTTGCCAATCTTGTTAAATATTTAGTTTTTCTGGCAAGTGTCTTCTAGATATTTAACTTTCTTTTTCAAATCTTCAATAGTTTCTTTCAGCATAGAGTAAGAGTCCTCTAATGTGTTCAGGCGATGGTCGCTTTCAGAGTATTGCGCGTAAAGATCCATTTGGGCTGAAGTATCCCGGCGTATTCGATTTGATTCATTTTCACTTATATCGTCACCACATGATTCACAATCTGCCCAAAAGCGGAAATCGACCGATGGAATATCTTCACAAGAAATTAAACCGTCTTGAACTTCCGGAAGTAAAAACACGTTTTCACTTATCGTGTCGATATTGTCTCCGTTGTCACACAAGATCCTTGCTAAGTTGGCCTGCCTAATCTGACGTAATTGTTCAGGCTCAAATGTTGAAGGATTTTCATACCAGAGACGATCACCATCACGCAAACGTTTGAATTGTTCTATTAATAAGCAACGGAAAAGGGGTCCAACTTTTCCTCCTTCAACTTGATCTTCTAATATTCCACCCACCCAAACGTCAATGTTATATACTGATCCATAAAGTGTTTTAAGCTTATTCCTGACAGTCTGATCGGATATTTCACCCGCTAAGTCGTCAAAATCATTTACTTCACTCATATTGCAAAACTGCCGGAACTGTGTATAAGGAGGAATAGCGTGATCACGTCCTCGTTGAATATTAATAGCTGCTAAATCAAGTGCTACAGCATGTGCTGTATGGAACAGCTGCTCAGTAAGCTCAGTGTTTAAATTTTGTGTGGGAGTTTTAAGTTTAGCAGGGGTGCTGAACATGCCTCGTAGTAAAGGATCAACTCCACCTTCATCAACCAGTCTCCAAGGGGAGAAGAAAGCATTACGCAATAATAAATGTCCTTGGGGTATAGTTTCAAAGTTTTCATCATAACGATGCAATAATGGATTTATGATTGAATGACCAAACCGTAAGGCGGCTGTAGCAAAAACGTTAGAGATAGACGGATTGAGATTTGGGTTATACTGTTTATATTCACCCAATTGTTCGTATCCTTCAGGGCCTATAATAAGAGGCAACCAGTCTTTGTATGTTATGACTTGTATTTCAGCTCCAACAATTTTCCTCGCTTCTTGATATACCCTGTCACCATCCCAGAATGGATTCAGAGCCTTTAGGATTAATGCAATACGATTATGTTCTCGCATCCAGATAGTATGCATTGCTGCTAAGCCAATTTGTTCGTTAGCTCTTATATCTCCGGCTACGAAACAGCTGCGAGTACTTTCTTCTAAATTGCGTCTACAGTCCATTGCATTCAAACCAGTAGTAGGTAATAAATGTTTTTTACCAGGAAATTGCGCTCCGACACGAAGAGTACCATTTTCGTTACTTAGATCCCGGAGATCTTCAGCAACTGTTTTTTCAAAACCGTAAACCTGAGACGCGTCAATAAACGATGTGAGTTGATTAATTTGTTCTCTTGGTTGTAATTTTCCGAAAAGAGCTGAGGTCATTCCAGAGCCACAAACCGAGCTTGTCCTTACAAAGTCGATGCATCTACGATTAGTTATTCTTGGATCATTTTTAGGAACATCTATAGGGAAACATGGGGCTGCATAATCACATGTTTTTTTGCAATCTACCCCATCCCAAGTCTGTGAGCTTACAGATGGCAAAGCATGGTCCAAGTCATGATCTAGCCATTGACCCCACTGCATCGTCATGTGGGTTATTTCAATATCCATAGATACTTCAGTGGTACTAATAATTTCTGTAGAAATTAATCTTGCACTCGGTAAGCTATGTCCGTTATACTTTTTGTTTTTATTCCATCCTACTGGTTGACTAAATCCGTTTTCATATATAGGATAAAGAAGTCGACGGAAACTAGACAGCGAAGTACCCCAATTTGGATGATTGTAATTATTACAGCTTCCGTCAATACTGCGGTATTTCTTATGAAAACACATATCTGAACAATCCTTGTTTTCCCTGTGAGCTACACAACCAGATAAACGAGCTATAATTTCTAAATGTTCCCCGGATAAGATTCCTTCGTAATAGTAGGGTTGAATAGCAGTAATGTTTGATCCAGACTGCGTAAATTCCTTGACTTTATCTAAAGTTCGCTCATAAATTTCAGCTGCACGTGCTACCTCTCTTTCTGGTGCGTTAGGAAATCTTGCCATCCTGTAAAGTTCTGCTATGCTTGTTATTGATGTTCTATCCTTAAATAGGTTTTCCACAGTCCTTGCAATGGCTTGATCAACATCTCTTGTTGCTTCTGTTAAAGCAATATTCACATATTCGTCACCTGGTAGAATATGATCTTTAACAGTAAGAAATACCGACGCAGTATCACGTCCATATTCATTATACACAGAACACTCGTAATTTCCGGCATCCGATAAGCTTACGTTATTAATAATTAAACTACCGATCACGGTAATTGTGAATCGGTAGTTGGCAACGATGCGATTTCCATCTTTTCTCCACTCAACTGTGGCCGGGGGGTCACTTTCATATTCGCATGGCATTTGCACGGATGTTTCCTTAAAGGCGTCGGTATCTTCTGGTTTAAGTGTTATTTTGGGATGCGTAATTTTGAATTCTTGTACTTTTAAAATAGCAGATATTTCTGTAAGTCCTTCAGAATTTTCGGCACGACAGTGGTATAGTCCACCGTCTTCTTCAGTGGCCTCAAGTATTGTCAAATTTTGATATTCATTACTTAAAATTATATTATCAGTAGGCGGTAACACCATAGTGTTTCGATACCACGAAATAACAGGTTTAGGCACTCCTCTAGCTGTACATTGAAATTGAGCAGTATCGCCAATTGTAACTGTCAGATCCTTTGGTACTATAATAAACGCTGGTGCAACTAAAACAAAAAATATTATTATATTATACTTAAAAAACATATATAACTTAGTATAATTTTAGCTAAGTTATTTTATTACCCATAACTTCAAGCGTGACAGAAGCCGTTATTTTCCCGTTAATGTTTTCAGCTTGACAGGTGTACAGGCCAGAATCTTCATGTTGGATATTTTCGATTATAATAGAACCATTGTGACGCATCGAAATACGTTCAGTTAATAATATCCGTTCATTATTATAATACCATGAGATATGAGGCGTTGGATTGCCTTTTGCAACACAGTCAAAGCGTGCAAGATGTTGATTAATTTTAACAACTTGTTTACGAGGTAGTATTGTGAATACCGGGTAACCTGCAGTAGAATAACATTAGATATTTTATTTTTATCATGCATATAAATTACAAGCGGTAATAACTTACCGCTTCTGGGATAAATACTTACCGTTGCTGTCAGGCTTAATTTGAACCATCATTTTAGCTGGCTTTGATTTTACTTCGCCAGCAGGGTTCTTGGCTGCACATTCGAATACACCCATATCATTTTGATCTGCGTTATGAACCATAAGAGTGCCATTGTCCATTACTTCATATCTGGAACTGTCAATTGGCAAAACTGCCGAATCTCTAAACCATACAATTTCGGGTGTCGGTTCGCCTTTTGCGACACAACTGAACATGGCATCGTCTCCAAAGTTGACTACTACATCTTCAGGATCCGATTCGATTTCAGGTCGTTCTGAAATGATTTCAATTAGTACCAAAGACAATAAATAGAAAGTTTTTAATATATATACAAAGAATAACTTACGACAATGGAAGTCTTTCTCTTTCATAGCAGCCAAAGATGTTCCAGTGGCCCCAGCGGGTTCATAGCAAGTGGCAGCGATGCTCATATCATTGTGTTCGGCGAGCATATGGACAAACCAGAGCATAGCACAATCGCATACTAGGGCGTTGCTGTCCAGGCGCAGCTTGTGCAACTTCGGCATGCCGCGGAAGGAACCAGGTGGAATAGTCTTCAATTTATTGTTGTGTAAGTATCTGAATAAACAATGATCATTGAAATATATGTTTATGAATTAACTAAATCCGGTCCACAGTATTTCAAATACGTACAGTCGCTCAAGGCGCGGCAAGTTGGAGAAAGTTTCAGGTTCAATTTGATGTATTTCATTGATATGCAAATACCTGGAACAAAATCATATTTTCCTAATTTCTTTTTTATGTATTATTTGTTCATTTAACTTATGTGTCCTGCATGTAGCAGGGTAGGCAGAGAGAACCTAGTGTTAAAATACCGTTCCCCATTTTCCGCCGAATTTTGAAGCATTGTTAGTATTATAGCGGAGAAATGAAAATATTAAGTATCGGGAAAATATTAAGTATTCTATTTTCCCAAAATCGAACACACAACCTGTTACGTTACAGTCATTAGATTATAGAGAAAACTCAATTGTCTTTTAAATATGTTTTTCATATGAAAATTCAGAACTAGAGGCCTTCGTGGCGCAAGGATGTGACTAAACGTGACGTTTGTGAGTTCGGGCCACACTCGAGAAAATAAAATATTATTTTTTAATATCGAATAATTCGACGGTAAATGGAAAACGGAGTGTCTTAACACTAGGCTACCTTGCCGCATGCGGAGTACAGTGTGAAGCTGATTTAGTTTTTTTTTTAAATTCAGAACTAATGAAATTGAAAGTGAAGTAACAGAAATGTTAAGCCGAACACAACTTTCATTTTAAACTATTTTCAGTCACCAATTTGCATTTCTACCGTACCAACATATATGAAGTCTCTCAGACAAGCGAAAAGCGTAGAAATATTGCTAACAAAAGATTGTTTGTGCTATGCACAGCTTCCCTTTGTACTATAAAGCGAAATTTGCGTTTGGTGAACGTTTCCACAATAAGGTAAATAAGTGCACGGAATTGTTTCCCGAAGCAAATCATCGTTTTATCAATAATATATTGAGCTTTATTTACGACTTAAAAATTGGGTAACATTGGCCACCGTAAATGTAAAAATATTAATAAATAACAATTAATTTCCCCAAGAAAGAATTGAATCCACTTCCGTCAGGTTGCAGGCACACGCTTGTGGTTCAGCCTCATATATGGCATATTTATCAATATTATTAAAATACTGCCTTCATAAGTACTATTAGGAAATGAATTTTCAAATAATATTTATATTGAATCTGGACCTATAAAAATAATAATTTTATACCATTTATCGCGTGTATATTAGAAATCTTCTAATCCATCAATACCTATATTATAAATTCGAAAGTAACTCTGTCTGTCTGTCTTTTACGCAATCAGGGCCAAACCGCTAATTTAATTGTGATAAATTACTCATATATAGATACTTGAGGTTCTCGAACTTTTTTTTCTTATATTTATAATATTTTCGATATATACCAATATATTAAAATACTTATTAACTTGACATGCAATTTTATCTGCCATGTTAATACCAACCGTCGCTATGCGACTGTTGCTAAGCAACGATTTGTAAAGTTTGTTGTTAGAAAACGTCACCCAAAATGAGCTTGCTTAACGAATCTCTCTATGGAAAACTGAAAATAATTTCACAAATATATTTGATAAATATTCATATAGTTCAAGCGGGCGTAGCCGCGTTCGGGTCCACTAGTATAATAATATATATAAATTACGCATTCGTTTTACATAATTATAGGCAAATACAAAGAAATTAAGCTTCAAAATATAAACACAATCTATTCCAAGAACAATGCTTGATTTTCCTCCCCATATAGTATACACTGTCATATTGTTACACGCTTAGCGACCGCAATGACATCATTTCGTGATAATACGTTCGACTATTGAATACATCTTAAAATGAATACAAGACTTTAGTTAAGTTAAGTTTAAGTATATATTTCCATTTCTTCGTTTCGGTGTCGAGGCAACACGCGGCGTTGAATTCTGCCACTCAACACGCAATGCCGGCAGAGAGTGGGGAATTGATAGTAGGTTCCCTCCGCCTACCCTGCTGTGCGCGGGATACAGCGTGAAGTTGATTTATTTATTTATTTTTTACTTTCGTTAAATGGTTAAACTATAATATGGTAAGAGCTTCACGCGGTATCTCGCAGTTTCAGTGGCATTACGCGTTGAGTTGCGGAACTCAACGTCGGGCCTTAGTGCCACAGCGAAGAAATGAAAATATTAAGAAATAATACTTAATTCCCTCGGTTCTATTCCCAGATAGAACCCACAACCGCCGCGTTACGATTACACTCTCGTCCCAATGCACCACGACGGTCTCAGATGATGAATGATGATGAAGATGAATGATGATGAATGTGGGTTCTATCTGGGAATAGAACCCACAAACAAGGGAACAGAATGTCTCAATACTAGGTTTCCTCTGCCTACTCTGCTGAGTGCGGGAAACAGCGTAAAAAAAGCTTTATAAAAAAAAAAAGAATAGGGAACCCAAATAAAATATATAAGAACTACCTTAAAAAATACAGACGTAACCGTAATTTTACGTTTATATGTTTCATTGCATATACACATACATACATAAACAGCCTCACGCTTTATACCTAGCGGGGTAATCAGAGAGAACGGAACTTCAAGCGCTACCATCTCTACATACAGAGGGATCTCTACACCGCGTCGACTAGCGTCAACCTATTCGTACATGCCCTCCGAGGGATCCTCATGCTTTTTACGTGACCTGCCTCTAGTATCTTTGATACTGTGTTTTAGAGGGTCACCGAGGTCTCCCCCTACCTCTCATACCGCTCACTTTTCATTTTTTTTGCCATTCTTTCATCACTCATTCGTTCGACGTGCCCAAACCAGCTGAGCACGTTCTTCTTCATTCTCACCGCGACATCCTCGCTCATTCAGTCATTCTCTAAACGAAGTTACTTAAATCTAGGTTTCCATCTTCCTCGCCTACCCCGCTATGTGCGTGATACAAACGTGCAATGAAGACTAAAAAAACACTTACATTTTACAATTATAAAAACATAAAATTAAATTAATAACAGAAATAGAATACTCACAGTTGTTCCAGGTGGACCATGCCATGGAAAACATCAGAATCTATATGTTTTATACGATTTCTGTATAGATAGAGATATTTTAAGCGGCGTAGACCGTGGAAGGAGCCAGATCTTAACTCCGTCAGCTGATTATCGTTTAGCAGCAGAGACCGTAGCCGATGAAGATGGCTGAATACACCCGGCGCTATATCGAATATGCGGTTAAAACGCACGTCCCTGGAACAAAGGTAATTTTTGTTAGTTAAATAGAATAAAGTACTTAGAGCAATAGTTAGTGCTTCTTGGTATATTCGAAACGACGACCTCCAAAGGGACCTCAATATAGAGTTCGTTGATAGAGTTATTAAGGAATATGCAGAAGCTCACGAACACAGAGTTCATCATCATGTGAACGTCGAGGCAATCCAGCTCCTCGACAACACGGACATAGTGAGAAGACTCAAGAGAATTAAACCTTTCGATGTAGTCTAGTGCATAACAGTTCAATGGTGACAGTGTAATGTAAATATAAAGAACACATTAACTAAGTGTCTTCCCCTTAAATAGAGACAATAAGAAAAGTGCCGATGGACACAATCTTAGCATATTATTGTTTATTATAAAAGTAGGTTAAAATTAAATGACTCATTAGTCAACGTAATGGCTAGATCGTAATATGATATTATTAGTGTAAGTAAGTTTGTATACGCTAATAATAAATTAATAAAAAAAAATAGTATCAGCGCGGCGTTAAGTTCCGCAATTAAATTGTACACAAAATGTTTCAAAAATTGGATAGAAAGTAAGATCAGTGTGTTTAATTTTTTTTTCTTTTATTTAAGCTGTATAAGAATATGTGTACCTACCTAATAATTATTAAAAAATATATATATTACCATCCTTTTTGAGCTTCACGCTGTATCCCTCACACAGAGTGTGCAGAGGGAACTTGGGAACCTAGTGTTAATCGTTTGCTACTTTTCGCCGAATTCTGAGGCATTGCGTGTTGAGTTTAGTAACTTAACGCCGTGCTTTGCCTCGTTACCAGAGCGAGGAAATGAAAATATTAAATATTTCAATTCCTCGAGTGGGAATCGAACCCACAATCTGTCGCATGCTTGTGCCCCTCCGCCATCATTAGTTTAATTCGTATGCAGATACTTTTATATTGGCTATTAACGATCGTCGTGACTTAGGTGGAAGAAAAGTTCTTTCTATTTAGGAAGATAGCGACGCTATTTACCTATACCATAATAAAAAAACGTTCCCCTTTTAAGATCCCATAAAATTAACTCACTTTTGCAAGAAAATAGAAATAAATATATTTAAAAATAACACGCCCTTTTTTATACTAAAATTAAACATACCTAGTAAATCTAAAAACATACCTAGTAAATATATGAAATAGAATAATATTAACAGACATGAAACGTTTATGGCCATTCAATTGTTTGAGGCCAGGTAAACGCGATAGGTAGGTTGTAGGTTCGATTCTCACGCTAGGAAATGAAATATTTAATATTTTAATTTCCTTGCTCTGGTAACGAGGCCAAGCGAGGCAGCTATAGAAAAAGGGAACGGAAGTGTTATGACACTTATGACCTTATGTGCTTATGACCTTATGCATTAGGATCTGAGGTTCCCTCTGCCTACTCTTATATGCTCGGGCAACAGGGCTTAAAAATATTTTTTATATTTGTTTAAGTGTGAGATGATGATTTCATTAAAATAAGATGATTTCATTAATTTTCAATCATAATAGACTACCTGTAGTTATTGTATTTGTATTGTAATTTATAATTAAATCGTTGATAGCACATGTGCTAATTTAGTGAAATAACTTTTACATCGTTAGATTAGACTAGGCCTAGCGACATAGCCGCTGACTGTAAACACGACGATCATGGATTCGATTCCCTCTCGGGGGAATGAATTGTTTTCATTTCATTGGTAAGAAACAAATGCGCGAAATTGTGTTACGCCATCACTCAATGTTTCAAGCCTAAGGCGGAAAGTAGAGGATGGAACGGAAGTGTCTTAATGGGAACGGAGTGACGTAACACTAGATCCTCAGCCTTTTGCCTGATATGAGCGGGATACAGCGTGAAACTAAAACAGAAAAAATAAATTTCGAATTACAAATCGTAATCGACCCTGCTCAGCGTCACGGCCGCGCTTTATTGGACCGCACAAAGCGAAATAGAAAATAGCTTTCAATACTTTTTATACTAAGCCAAAGCTTATAAAAAGTCTAAACGAGAGAATTCTATGCTATATATTGTCTATTTTTTTGCTTAACTATCATAGTTTTTTTTAAATAAAATTATAGAGCCACACTATTTAAATTTAAATCTATTTTAGTATCGTTATTTATAAAATTAAACTATGGGTTAATACAGAATTAGAAATAAAAGTAAAAAATAAAAGTTAAAACTTTTTAACAATAAGGTTTTTAATTTTTTTGTGGTGTATTGTTATTTAATCAATCAATCAAATATATCAATCTCTTTCATTTGATATTGTGCAGTTTTATAACTGTTAGGCCTATTGGCTTTAAAAGCGACACCGGGGGGCGGGGGTACTCTGTCCCTGAAGAAATGCAAGCACTATGTGGCTGCCTGTGAGGAAGTCGACGACTGTAAGCGCGCCCCCTGCGGGATTCGAACCTCGGCTTGCGCCCATCGAGCAGACTGGGATATTTTGAATTAACAACAATATTCATTATTATATTTCTTACTAGCAAAATTTGAAGCAAACGAAGTTATTTAAAAGCTAAAAGTGTAAACTGTAAATAACAATCATTTGTTAGGTTTCCACGAACTATTTTTCATACTAATTTTATAGATGTGAGTTTGTTACGCTTTCACTCCAAAACGAATCAACCGATTATCATGAAACTTTGTACACATATTCTAAGAGGTATTAGAAAGGACATAAGATTGGAACTATTTGTTAAAAAACATATGTTATATTTTAGCTATAATATAAAAATAAGATTAAGCGAGCCAAGCCCCGTTTGAGTCTCTAGTATATATACTATATTATAAATTCGAAAGTAACTCTGTTTGTCTGTCTGTCTATCTGTCTTTTACGCAATCACGCCCAAACCGCAAATTTAATTGTGATAAAATACTCATATAGAGATACTTGAGGGTACCGGGATGAACATAGGATACTTTTTTTTTTTATATTTGTAATATTGTCGATATATATTAATATATTATAAAATATTTTTTTATTTGACATGCAATTTATCCCGCCATGTTAATAACAACCCGCGTTGCTAAGCAACGGCTTGCAAAGTTTGTTGTTTTAAGAAAACGTCACCCAAAATGAGTTTGCTTAACGCGTACATGGCGCGCGCCGACTCAACCTTACGAAACACAAAAACAATGTTTTACAAAAATATAGTCCTTTAAATATTCTTAAAATAGTCCACGTTGATATATACTATAGATATAGATTTGTATACATTAACAAAAATTAGATGATTTCTATAGTTTGATATTCATCCTTATAAAAATAAATATAATAGTCACTTTTAGCATTTCATCTAGATGGAAATTATAGCTTACTGTATAACATTCTAATAAATAATAAAGGAGATGTCACAGATTCGGAATGACCTAGCCTTCAGGCGGCACAGTATGAGTATGACGGACGCAAACGGGCAGATGACTTTGATGGTTTTGTAAATTTTTATATATTTTCGAATTACTGTTAATTTTTATTTAATTATTTGCTGCTTATTACTACTACTACTTATTAATTTATCTCAGTTCAGTTATCTATACCGAACATCGGTATAGATAACTGATATTATAATACACTTAAAATATCGTAATTTTAATCATTTGGAATTTTATTTAATATTGTTCGCAAAAATTATTAATTATTTAATATAGAAAAATGTTTAGTACGCGCGCACGGCAAATTTTAGGTACTTTTTCTAATATTTAGAATTTCTTTTAGTTACTTGTTTTGTTTGTTCATTTCGGTTACCGAAACCGAAAATAATTTCATAAATATATTTAATAAATAATCGTATAGTTCAAGCGGACGTAGCCGCGTCCGGGCCTACTAGTTTTATATAAAATAACAATTTATTAAATATTTTATAGTAGTTAACTTGTGCAACTAGTATTTTTACAGAATAGGATAAGAAACTTTAATGTATGTGCAATTTGCTTTAAAACACTCACTAGCCGATATTGATACTTCAAAAAGTACCAGGTAACTTTGAAGTATTTGTTTTTACAAAGAAACATATGAATATACCATAGTCATAGATCTCATGGGGTCTATATGTTTCTGTACTAAATTAAAAGTGCATTTTCCTAAATTAAATAAGTAACTAAAGTAACTTCCACCTGCAAGTTTGTCTACGTGAACTTTTAAAGTTGGGTCGGACGTGAGAGAATTAAAAATTTAATATACTTTGTGGCCAGCAGGATACAGCTTGAAGCTGAAGAAAAAGAAAATATTCGAAAGGAGATCGGACCCACGAACTATTGACAGTCATACAATATTTCACTGAACCACTATGGGCTCAATTCTTTATCTATAGACATACTCCCATCTAATAGAGCAAAACAATAAAAGAATAGTACCTACTATATATTCAGGACTGAAAAAGGGGACAATGGCAGGGAGCGCCACCGTGTCTAATGTGTTTTAGTTCAATAGGTCCACCTACCTTATTTGAAACGACCTGGGCTCACCCAATTGCATTGTACATTAGAGTTTTTTTAAATCGTTTCATAATTTAACTTACTACTACGTTTGTCGGTCGATTAGATGTTTTTTTTTATATATATAGCTACAATGTGTCTTACATTGTAGCTATATATATATAAAAAAAATAAGGAGATTCAGCATTTTACTTGTAAATCTCTAAAATTTTATCGTGGAAATTAACTAATAATTTTAGCACTTTATACAAATACTAGTGGACCCGGATGCGGCTACGCTTGTTTGAACTATAAGAATATTTATGATATTATTTTCAGTTTTCAATAGAATTAGTAAGAAAATATAAGCCTGAAGATCAAAAAGAATAATAAGTAGAGACATATTATTAGACAAAATATCTGAGTTATTGAAATGAACCAACAAAAGAAGTAAGAGTAACTAAAAGATAAAAAAAGAGAAGATATAAGATATAAGGGATAAAGAAAAAAACGAGAAAAAAGATCTAAATATTAGAAAAAATACCTAAAGTTTTCCGTGTGTGCGTACATACTCGTAGATATCGACTCTATGAAATAACTAAATATTTTTCTATATTAAATAGGTTAATTATTGCGAGCAATATCAAATAAAATAAGAAGAGAACCAAAGTTTAGTTTAAATAAATTATAAACAGCAAATAATTACATAAAAATTAACAATAGTTCGAAAATATATGAAAATTTATAAAACCGTGAATGTCATCTGCCCGTTCGCGTCGGTCATAAAATGCCGCCCGAAGGCTAGGTCATTTCGAATCAGTGACATCTCCTTAATTATTTACTAGAATGTTATACAGTAAACTATAATTTCAATCTAGATAAAATGCTTAAAATGACTATTATATTTATTTTTATAAAGATGAATATCAAAATATAAGTTCATTTTGGGTGACGTTTTCTTAAAACAAGAAACAAACTTTGCAAACCGTTCCTTAGCAACGACGGTTGTTATTAACATGGCAGAATAAATTACATGTCAAATGAGAAAGTATTTTAATTTATTCGTTTATATATTTAATGTAGTGTTATATAGCCTATAGCATTTCTGAAGAATGCAGCTTACATAAAAAACAAAGTAAATCGGACCAGTAGATCCAGAGATCTCTTAGCGTTTAAACAAACATACAAACAAACTCTTCCGGTTTATTATATTAGTATAGATAGTATAGATAACTAACTATAATTATACATATAATAAAATTGACCGCTGTCTGGGCATATTTGAGAAATTCTATTACTGGGGTTATTTATCAATTTAAAAGAGTTTAAAATAATGATTTTTAAAATTTCAAAATGGGTTTTACCCATTTAAGTGCAGATTTTTACTATTATATTTTGGAAAACTTCCCTTTACATTTACTATGTGTACTAAATGAATCGGTTCATTAAAAAAAACGTATGTCAATATCACCAAGTTATGTCAAAATTATTACAAAATATTCTATTATTGACAGAAACTTTAGTTTTTATATATGGATAATATCTTTAAAATTATAATGTTATTAGAACACGAATATTCAGATTAGTTAATAAATAATTGTGTAAATCTAGCGGGCGAAGCCTCGAGCTGGTTGCTAGTTCTAAATATTTCTCTAATGACTTCTAGAAGAATTACACACTGGAAGTGAATTTTAAACTGGCACCTACCGCGCTAAGTGTGAAATGTGACTCCGACAAGATGTCGCGAGTTCTCTTTTTAATAGCCTACTTTAAACTGTTTTGCGTAATGTATTAACGTTAATAAGATCACTTGACTTTTAAACAAGAAGTGTCATTGTCATATATTATAAATTTGCCGAAGATAGAAACTAAAGTACGTTTGCGAAGTTCTGTAATATTATTCTTTCTAGTTAGTAGCTTACTCTTATAAATACGGAGAAATTTATTAACTGACTACCGGACGCGCGCAGCTTCGCTTGCGTATTTAGGGGTGAATTCTAATAACCCATGAAACATGTGTTCGATTAAATATTTTTAAGAGTCTAAATTTCAAATTTTATAAAAATCGGTTGCGATTTAAAGATTTTTCCATACAAACTTTCAACCCCTTATTTGTACCCTTAGGGGGTGAATTCTAGAAAACCATGAAACACATGTTCAATTAAATATTTTTAAGAGTCTAAATATTAAATTTTATAAAAATCGGTGGCGATTTAAGAATTTTTCCATACAAAACTTTCAACCCTTTATTTGCACCCTTAGAGGCAGAATTCTAGAAACCGATGAAACAGGTGTTCAATTAAATACTTTTAAAAATCTAAGTTTCAAATGTTATAAAAATCGGTGCCGATTTAAATTTTTTTCCATACAAACTTTGAACCCCTATTTTACCCCTTTAGGGTTAAAATTTTTCAAAATCCCTTCTTAGTGGATGTCCAGATTATGAAAGTAAACATCTGTCCAAATTTCACGTTTCTACGCACAGCGGTTACGACTGTGCGTGCGTCTTACCTCAGTCAGTGAGGACAAGTCCTTTTATATATATAGATAAGTGTTGTCTGTTTTGAGTTCTACCCCCCTCGGGGGTATACAATATTTTAATTTCTTTGGTCTTGTAAGAAGACAGAGCGCGTATCGGCGATTAAACGGAATACGAAGTGTCTTAACACTACTTTTCCTCTACCTACCCTGCTTCTTGCGGGATAAAATGCAGCGTAAAAAATCAATATTAAATCTCGAATAGCAGCTAATTGTAGCTAGCGTAAGTGAAGCGGAATGATCGGTATCGATAATAAAAAGACAGTGGTGTTTTTAAAATTGTTTAAAATATTGTAATTTAAATGGTTTTTAAACGTGAAGGACCCTACAAATATTTAACCGTTAGTGCTGATAGTGCTTCAGTCAGTTATATTATACCAGATACCGTAAATTACACGCTATTCATTGATAAAAAATATTTTAAATACGTTAAAACAAATTTAATATTTTAATTGTAAAAAATATATATGTTAGGCCGTCGTGGCGTAGCGGCACAAGGGTGTGACTGTAACGAGAGGAAGTGAAATATTTATTTACGTTTATATTTTCATTTCTTCGCTCTGGTGTCGAGGCTAAGCGCGGCGTTGAGTTCTGCCATCCATCACGCAATGCCTTCAGAATTCGGCAGAAAGTGGAGAATGAAGGGTCTTAACACTAGGTACCCTCTGCCTACCTTACTGTGTGCGGGATGCAGCGTGAAACTGATTTATTTTTTTTACCAAGTTCCGTTATTTTTAGGAATGGTCAAACTAAACGCCGCACTTTTCCTGTACAATGTACTTACAATGAAAATCACATGTTTTAAATATAAATAATACTGTTCAAGTAATATTTTTCTACTAAAAGTAACAGAAACGAGAGATAACAGTGAAGCGACAAGAGACAACGGATATGTGTTACGATAATTCGTAGAAACGTGATGTCCATTGTTTATTTGGCTGATAGAGATTGTAATTGTAGGGAGTTCTCAACTTTAATAATTTAGTTTTTTTTTTTAGTTTCACGCTGCTTGCCGCTTGTAGCAGAGTACCCAGGGGAGCCTAGTGTTGAGACGCTCCGCCTCCCATTTTTCACCGAATTCTGAAGACATTGCGGATTGAATAAAATGAAAATATCTAATATACACCAATTCCTCGAATGGGAATCGAACTAACAACCTGCCGCGTTCACAGAGCCTCGCTTTATTTTTTTTTCTATCCTAATATATACCTTTACCGAAATATTAATATTTTATATGACAGTTCCGCTTTTAGCCATTGGCTAAGGAACCCTAAAAATCAATATGGTCACTATTGAGTATAAAATAATAATAATAAAATTTGTATAGCATTAAGATACTCATTAAGCATCAAAAATAATAAAATATCGGATTCTAATTGTCTAAATTAAGTTTTTCATGTTTTATCCTGATTTATTCCATAACCTACAGTCGGGACACTCCGTCCTCCACTTTGAATTCGAGGCGGAACTCAACGCCGTTATATTGTAAATACGTATAATATTTAAAATCCTTATACAACTAACATCGAAGTAACATGTTCCGGTGATTGCTTATATTGTCTCAATCTCCCGTGGCAGGCGAAGTGTAATAACTAGATTTTACAACAAATATATTTCAATATCGTTCATTCTAATATATTTTATGACTAGTGTATAATTTTAAAAGGACTTCAGTTTTAATTTCATGTCATATGATTCATATTTCGTACAACAATCTGTCGCTTACGTCTTGGGCATGCTTCTACTCCTGTACATCTAGCTAAGATCAGGGTCAGGGACCACTCTCTGTGCGAATGTGGCCTGGATGACGGCTCTCCTTCCCACATCCTTTTCTCTTGTCCTAAGTTAACTCGTCCCTTATATGATGTCCTTCCTCATAAAGTCCCTCGTCCTTTAAATGTTCAGTGTTTGTTAATGTTTGTGTTTAGTCCTTTATGTAAATTTTTATGTAAATATATTAAACTTAACAAAATAAAACTTTAAATTAACACCCATGTAAAATATTATTTATTACTAATCTAATGTGTTGTGTATATATTGTAAATTTGTGTTTGTTTTGTTTTAGGTGAAGGCTGTACTTACACAGGATCTCTTTTTTTACATGTATTATATAATTGTGTATATTTATCTTTTTATTACCGGTCAATTTCCTTCGTGTGTTTTCCATACAACGCGACATTGGCGAAATGAATTGTGCTCAACTGGCACGCTCGAAACGCCATATATCAAGAAATCAATCAATTCACATTTTAAATCAGCTTCGCGCTGTATCCCGCACAGAGCAGGGTAGGCAGAGGGAACCTAGGGTTAAGACACTCCGTTCCCCACTTTATGCCAAATGCTGAGTGGCCGAACTTACCGTAGCCGGACGTGTACCTTAAATCTCTGAAAGGTCCCCACTTTCAAGTTACAAAGTATGCATACAGTCTTAACTACATATCAGACTTAATCCTCAAAATTTCAGCTTTGCTAAAATGACGTAGGTCTGGGGGCCCTCGGATCTCAGTCTATTAGATAATATTATACTTAAATCTACAAAGAGTGGAGAACTAAATCATCCATCCATCCATCAGTCTTTCAACTAAATAACAACACTCAATTGCGTGATGAGCGGCGGGATTGAATACTTGACTTTTTCTTCTAGAGCAGGGAATAGAAAATAATCCATTCTAAAATGTGGAGTTTGAACCCACAACTACAGTGAGACGCTGTTCCACTGTGCTACGATGACCTTTACGAACTTCACGCTTAGTCCTGAACATAGCAGAGTAGGCAGACGGAACCTAATAATGAAAATATTAAATATTTCATTTCCCAAGCGGGAATCAAACCCACAATTGTCGCAGTACATATACAGTAATACGTTTGTGACCGACACGACTGAGAGCGTCATTGTACATAATTTAAGTACTCCTTTGCCTCGTCCACTGTCATCAACCTCTTCATATATGCTCTCCGTCATCCGGGGAATCCTCATGTTTTTTAAGGGATCTTATATCGTCGATATCTTCGAGGTCTCTCCCTACCTCTTTTACCGCATACCTTAAAACAAATACTGCATTCCATAATGACGCGTTAATTCAATAGAATTAATAATGTAAATTACGTAATTTGCATTAGAATTGACTAATTATAGTTCAGGCAGTACCATGAATGCAACACAATAAATGGTTTAGCGACACAATTAGCCGAATTAACACAATTGGGGTTGGCTCGAGGCTTACCTATTTAATATATCAGTTGCTTTCTATTTGAGTTTAATGCGATTATTTAAATTTTTTACATATATTTATATAGTTATATAGCAAAGTTGGACTACTTGATTGTAAGCATAGTGGTTGTTACAATCCCCGTTTGGGAAAACGTTTATAAGATTTTAGGACCCACTCATAAAAACAATTGTACACTCAAATATTTAAACAATCAAAAACTGTCGCTTCGGTACATCTAGTTTCTATAATATATAATAATATAAATATAAAAATCATATCATAATCAGTTCAGCAAAATAATAAAACGACAAAATAACCAAAAGTTCGATTTCAAAATGCCGCTACAGTTCATTTAAGATGGGTTTATCATCTAAAAATTTTCGTCACGTCTCTAGTACAGTCAGCAGCAAAAATTGTTGCAGATATAAAATTCTAAACGAGTAACCCATACGTCGCGTCGCCTCGTTGGCTACGTGTACCATCATAGCATAAACAGCGATACGTGACCTTAGTTAAATCCATACCTATATTATAAATTCGAAAGTAACTCTGTCTGTCTGTCTGTCTGTCTTTTACGCAATCAGGACCAAACCGCTAATTTAATTGTGATAAAATACTCATAAAGAGATACTTGAGGGTCTCGGGATGAACATAGGATACTTTTTTTTCTCATATTTATAATGTTTTCGATATATACCAATATATTAAAATACTTATTAATTTACCATGCAATTTATTCCGCCATGTTTATAACAACCGCCGTTGCTAAGCAAGGATTTGCAAAGTTTGTTGTTAGAAAACGTCACCCAAAATGAGCTTGCTTAACGCATCTCTCTATTGAAAACTGAAAGTCAATATATTTAATAAATATTCGTATAGTTCAAGCGGGCGGAGCCGCGTTCGGGTCCACTAGTTATACAATAAATTCTTATCTATGGATCGTCCTCGTGGTGTAAGTTGAAAAGTTGTCGACAAAATAATTGATAATATAAAAACTACCGACACAAAAAATCCCATTACGTAAATAAGCTACTAAAAATGCGAATAGTCATCAATTTTAGATGTTGAATTAAAATTCAACGCTCTAGATTAAGTCAACTTGCAACTAAAAAAACTAAATCAAAATCGGTTCATCAGTGTAGGAGCTACGTTGCCACATAATGACATACAAATACACATACACAGTTACTTCAAACTCATAACACCCTTTTGTTTTTGACGGCGGCTAGCAATAATTACGTATTACATATATTGTATGAGATATTTCTATTTTCTATTACGCAAAATGCGACAACATAATCCAAAATGAGATAATTTCAAAGCGGAAAGCGGAGACTTAAGTGATACAAACATAATCTCTCTGTTAAAGTCACAGTAATAAAAAAATACCAAAAAAAATCCATGCTGAACATAAAAAAAAGCAATACCCGACTCCAATATTTAGTTAACAATACAAAACTTACTGTCAATACATTTGCGGTTATAATGGATTCGTTTAAATAAAGTGAATTAATGATGAACCTCCAGTAGGAAATTTAACGTGTTTTTACGGTTATTGAGGGTTGTTTTATATTTTGTTTTTGTATTATCAAAGCAATACGGGGTTTTAACGGATTAAAAGATAAACATTTTGCACATCCCTTATGTAAATATTGGAAATGGAATTAAATGGAATATTGAAAACTATTCTACATGTAAATATTACAAATGAACTATTGTAATATTTATATTGGTAATGTAATATTGACGCCATCCTAGCCAAGTTGAGGCTCCTCGGTGTGTTATCACACCTATCATTCATTAGACTACGCGTCTGACACTGATGTGTTTACTTATATTTTAAGTTAGCTTTTACTTCCGGCTTCGACTGATCGACCTTCCTCGAGAAATGGGCTTCCAACACAGAAAAAAAATAGTTCCTGAGATTTTAGCGCTTTCAGTAAAACGAACTCTTCAACTTTGTAATATTCGTTAAATTCCCACACTTAATAGATAATGGTGGTCTATGATTTCATATAGCATTTATCTATACTATTAGTATAATACTAGTACTAGTTTGTACTATTAGGTTCTTCAAAATATAAAATATATGAAAAATGAATTTTGGAGTAGAATTGCAAAATTTAAGTATACGAGTATACGAATCAAAGCTTACTAGTAAAGCGTCGATCGAACTTCTGCCCGTTACTGATTTATTTCATAAACACTTCTACATCTACTGTACAGATATGTTGAACTTTTGGTGAAATAAGAAAAATGTAATTCCTCTGGAATGTTTGTATCTTATAATTAGATAATATTATATAATAACATTAATTTTTTTCTTAAATTTAATTTTTCAGAGCATAAGAGAGCTTACTAAGCGATGCAATTGTATATACGGAATGATTCTTTTTGAAATTACATACAAACAGAAAATGACTTTATAAGTCTATACCAATAATTATTAGAGTATACAGACAGACATCCGATGCTATAATCAACTTTATTGTTTTTCGACGAAATATTGAACAATTGAAATATTTCCAGTTTTCAGCAGAATTTCATATTTCGAAAACAAACACAGACACATTGGGAAGCCACCTTTGTGCCTAACAGGCTTTTCGGTCACTCTTTTGTAGATTTAACTTGAACAACAACAAAAACACATTTTTTTTATATTTCATATTTCCCTTGCGACAAAAATTGCAGAACCGATATGAAATCTGACTTTGTATTTTCAATGGAAGCACAATACGCGGCTGCATGCGTTATTCCTTATACAGTACATATGTATATGTATCGTTAAAAAAATATTTATATGCAGCTTCATGCTTTATCCTGCACACAGAAGTGTAGGCAGAGGGAAGACACTCCGCTCTCTGTTTGACACCGAATTCTGGAAAGATTTTAGCTCAACACCAGAGCGAAGAACTTGAAAATATTAAATATTTCATTTCCTCGATTGGAGATTTCTCCACATGGGAATTGAACCCACAAATGTCGTGTTTACAATGGAACGTGCCGCTTCGCCATTACTGTCTAAATATTTCCACTAATTAAATTAATTAATATTAAAAAATTATATAAAACTAATGAATTTTCAAACAAATTAATTTCACTTTATTGACTGTAAACTTATGAATACTAATGTTATTTTAAACGTGTTTAACGTTTGCGTAGGTAGGTAGGTGTATGAAGGGTGAGAATTTGTAAATATACTACGGCTTGTATGAAAATGAATTAAGTTCCTTTTAATAACGCCCAAAACATTCATTACGTATCTGTGAGCTTAAAAATTGTTATATAAGTTATTAATTATAACTCTAATTTATAATTAATTTATATTTCAAATATTTAATTTATTCTAATGAAAGTAGTTTTTTAGCTTCGTGCTGTAGGGTAGGCAGAAGGAACCTGGGAACATATTCTTAAGACGTGAAGTTGTTTAGAACATAATGAAAAAATAATTTTACTAGTAACAAGTCTTATAACTCGTCCGAAACAACAGTTCAAATTCAAATTCTAAATATTCTTTATTCAAATAGGCAATTATTATAAGCACTTTTGAATCGTCGAATGAACATATGAACTAAAAGCTACCACCGGTTCGGAAGGCAGTTCTGCTGAGAAGAGCCGGCAAGAAACTCAACAGTTGCTATCATTTCATCAGTGAGTATCATTTCAGTAGTATAATTTCAGTCATTTTATTCATTTAAATATATAAAATTACTTACGAATTGGATATAAACTAACTACCGTGACGATAAGTCGGACAGATCCCTATTTTACCGTGAGAACTTTTTGTTAGCTTCATAATTCACTTAAGACGCCGTCGTGGCGCGGCGGCACAAGGGTGACTGTACCTCGACGGATGTGGGTTCGATCACCACTCTAGGAAGTGAAATATTTATTCACGTTTACATTTCCATTTCTTCCTCTCAACACGCAGTGCCACCAGAATTCAGCAGAAAGTGGGGAACGGAGTGTCTTAACATTAGGTAGGGATATAGCGTGAAGCTGTATAATTTTATTTTCTTATTTTCCGTCAATTAATAAAAAATATTAACTATCAAACGCACGAAGAAACGTTCAAAAGTTTATCAGTTTATATTTCTTAAGAAATTCTCTGCAGGAAGACACTGTTATGACAGCGTTTCTAATAAAAATATAAGATACAATATGTTATACTATAACTACTACTACTATAACTAGTACTTCTACGGTTGGTAATAACGTCTCTTATACTTGCAGTAAAGTGGAAGCTGAAATTTACATTTATTGCTTGCTTGTGGGTCGCTGTACTACGGGAATAGCAATGATGAAAATTCAGAGAATATTGTTGTTTTTAAGTACATATAAGTTGTTTTTGTTTTATACTTGTTATTTTTTTTAATTAATATATTATAATTTACACATATGAAGCATATATTACCTATATATCCTATATTACCTATCTTACTAAGTAATGTGTAAGGTAGGTAAAGGTAATTTAGTTTTAAGACACTCTGTCTCCACTCTCCGTCCACAAAGACTTAAGTCTACCTCTTGCTTTGTTTTTACACTAGGTAATTTTTAACCAAGCGATTGCGGGACTAACAATGTGGCGCTTACAGCCAGAAATTTCACAACTGCTTCACAATGACTAATATAATATAATAGATATTTAATAACTCAAACCTCATAGGAAAAAATTGACCTTGACCATCTAAATTTTTCATTTAATGTTTAATTAAGTTAGTTTTATTTAATTAAATTAAGAAAAAATATGATTATAACACAAAAAGAATCTCACTCTTCAACTTTATATCCATAAAATATTCAAATTTCATCAAATAAACATTTTTGTTCAAGACTAGAAACGCAATATTATTTATATATTTACTTAGCATAATAATATGAAAAGCGAATAATAATGCGAGCTCATTCCGCTCGCTTTGTCAAATCTTATTTTAATACACGAACTACATTATAAATTAATGAAGCTACTAAATCATTTTATATATTCAGTTCAACGGCTCATGCGACGGTTGCGGGTTCTATTTCCACTAGGGGGAATTTATTTATTTGTCCCCTTTCATTTCCCCGCTCTGTTAAGAGAAAAACTTAAGTTAGTTAAGCTGCGTTGAATTCCTTTTACTGAACACACAATGTATCGAAGATTGGGACTATAATAGATCATAATAACACGAATTAAAAGATAAGACTAAGGTACGAGAAAAGTCCCTGCAGCGTTAACATCCACCATAAAGTTTGTTAACTTAATGTGTATAGTGCGGGGTTGATCTCCGTTCCGTGTAAGCGGAGAATACAGCCTGACACTGGGTTTTCTCTCTTCCTCTCTGCCCATCTTGCTAAATGCGTTAATCGGAAAAGAAACCAATTACCATCCATATTAGCCATCACGTTTATATTTTGGCTTATATTAATATTAAATATTAATATATGCTAAAATATATTCGTGATCTAAAGTCACGTGTTTAGCGACACCAAGCAAAACCGTTTCGTAATACGATTTAAACTTATCCTTGCATTTTAAGAGGCGAAGTTTTATATTGAGTCAGTCTATTTATACTTAACTTCGAGCTCGACGTTTCAATTATTCAAGGGATGTATATGTATTTTTAAATTAATTATATGTTTTAGTTTTTAGTAACTGTAAGATATACTAGATCTTACTAATCTATTTATATATGCGTGGCTAAAATAGAAAAAGATAGATGTTCCCCGCTTTTCCAAAAGAAATCCGAAAACTTTTTAAGTATCCAATTATTCTTCAGAATGAGTTTTGCGATTTAAATTTTCCTGAAACGTGAAATTCTATATGTATACAGTACAAACTACTTTACTGATTGTACTGATTGCATCATATTAAATTTTAGTTGTTTCTAGTGTATTTTGCAAAGAAGAATATTACCTTTAAACATTAATTTAAAAAGAAATTCGAACCGACCTTTCACCATTCTCGAAGAATAGAATCTATTTAAGGATTTTTATTATATAGAATTCATAAAAACTCAAACTCAAGTACACAAAAATAAAAACATACATAATATACGTACATATTAATGAGGTCGTTTAATGAGTAAATTGCACTAAGTAATTCCGCGTGTTCTTATATTTGTATTGGCTTTATTGAAATTAGTTAGTAAAGTTAACGACTAACTAAAACATGTTTATCTACGTATAATAAAATATCTTCATTAATGCGAAATGCAAGTATAGAGACGGTTAACAACCGCCCGTGACTTCTGAGTCCTATAGTTCATTCAGTATTTTAAGATGATGCACAATTTAGTAATATAATTAACTAACATACAATCAAATAAGAAAATGAATGGATTTTTAGGGTTCCGTACCTCAAGATAAAAACGGAACCTTTACAGGATCTCCTTGTTTTCGAGTTTGGGTAAAACTAACAAGCTGGAATTAATATCAAATATTCAGGTATATCGTCCTTTGAAGCAGAGAAAAAAGTTTCTAAGTCAACGCAATGAAAAGAATTTTGCTACATTTTGTATAAAATTCGTTACATAATCCTCAAAACCTCTAGTGTACTTACTTCCCTTGAATCTAAAGTTATAAAATGTGGCACGTAGTGAGAACTTACAAAACAAATAAAGAAACAATCTGAATAGTGAAAATTTATTGGTATTTCATAGAGAAAATCATAACAAATTTATATTTGTAGTTCATTACATACATAAAGAGTGCACATTCCCGCAAACTTAAGTTTGTAATTTTTATAGGTTCCACAGTGTATATCCCGTTAACCTGCCATCCTGAAATTAGTACGGAAGCCTTGATAGGTAAGTCCGACTCGCACTTAACCTATTTTCGTTATAGATTAATCATATCATATTGCTTATTCTGTGAACCGCTCTATGTTTTTATACATGAAAATAAATAAAGGGAGCTGCATGGATACATGGAATTAAAACTAAATTAAAAACTATATCTAACCTATATGTGCGGGAAGTTTTGTTAGAGAAATAGTCAGCAGTTTTCAGACATAGCAACTGACATTCAAAAACTGTTAGAAAAATACAAATATCTTCTAGGTAATAATAATTAATATTCACATCTACTTTATTATCCATTGGATTTTTTGGAATAAGTCAAAATATATGCTATATCCATTTGATAACTATTCTAATAAAATATCATCATCCCTATATAAATATTTAATATTATTCTAATATTCTATTACGAAATAGACTAAATATGTTAAATAAATGCTTTTATTCGATTGCCATTATACAAGTCCTGAGGGTTATTGTCCACTGTCATGTTCGTTTACACAACATTCATTCCAATTTCATATATCTTTCATTTCCTGTTCTTCTTATTTATTAAATATTCATATCATTGTGTTTCACTTTAGTAAGACTTAACGCAGCGTTGAGTTCCGCCACTCAACACATTTCGTATTTTGTCACTAGGTTTTCTTCTATCCTCTTGTTATCTCCAGTCCTTTACATCTTAGAATTCGCGTGGGATCGATCGGGGGATTTCTGCAGCAAAAACCTCCAGCCTTTTATCGTGCATGCATACCTACCACCTACCTAGATAAATATGACATAACTACTTTTTTTAATACGATATTTTTTACGTGAAAAATGAAATAAAATCGCTAAATATTTAAATAACGGCTTGTTTGATGAATAATAGTAATAGGTTACTAGAATTATTCATATTTTTTTCTTAAATACACATTTAGTCTTGAATAAATATTGGTAAAATTCAAACAAGCGAAGCCGCGTTCAGTCCGCTAGTTAATTATATAAGACTCTTTTGTTGCTAGTGACTAACAGATAACACACTATTAAAGTACCTACTGTCTTTAAGAAAGATTAAATTTGTATGTCAGTAGATTAGTGTAGAAATGCGCGAAAAAAGAATTTCTCAACACTGAGGGAACAGAAATAAAAATAAAAATGAATTAGTTTCACGCTGTTTCCCACACAAGCAGGGTAGACAGAGGAAACCTAGTGTTAGGAACGGATTCCCCAATTTCCAGCGAATTTTTCGAGGCATTGCGTTGAGTGATGCAACTCAACGCCGGGCATTTGCCGGGCATTTGAAGAAATGAAAATACACATAAATAATAATTCATATGGGAACAGGAATATTTTTTATATAATATTTTACGTCTTAAGGTTCCCATGAACAAAGTTGAGAGCGACGTATATGAGAGCATGTACTATACGAAGAGCCATAAACGACGAGTTCAATGTACCAATGCGTATTTAAATAATTACTTTTAGTAATAAAATTTGCTGACTTACAGATGGCTGTGAACATTTTTTATCTCACAGGGGAAATAACTTAAAACTCACTGTTTATTTTTATGATAGTTGACTTAAAAATTATATTTTCGTATTTATATTTAGTATATATGTACACTATATATTATATTTATACATTTACTAAATAAAATAAATTTAAATAATATTTTAGATGTGTGTAATACCTTATACAATGAGCGTCTCAGAAAATTTTGATAAAATTTTACATGAATAAATGAGGTATTACCTTTTTATTATAATACATTGGCTTACACTGGTTACCAAAGCGAGGAAATGAAATTATTAAATACCTCATTTCGCGCAGTGGTAATCGAAACCACACCCATCGCACGCTTGTGCCAAGAGGGCCCTCAAACTTAATGAATCCCTCTACATATAAAACTGTTCTTTCATTATTTAATTGACTGATTGACAAGTTACAGGAACACTTACATTCAAATAGAATATCCTCATTTTTTTACGCCAAAAATGGGTTTTAAATTTTATAGTCAACGCAAAAAAAATATCAGCAAACACATACTTAATATAATATGAAATAACTATTACAATATTTAAATTGAAAACGTCGCTAATGGTAGCGCTATCAAAGGCACAATGGCGCTTCATAATACGAAGAAGATAAAGAGACCTCCTCCCATCCTGTTATACTCACGAGACATCTTGTTAGTAAACTAATAAATGTTGAACTATACGTTGCATTTTTAAAAAAATATTAATATTTTGTTATATTTCTTTTAGTGTAAAACAGGGTAAGAAATTATAGTGCTTTATATAAAGGTATTATTTTTTTTAGCTTCACACTATATATCGCAAATGTCAGGGTAGGCAGAGGAAACCTGGTGTAAAGACTAACTAAGGTTAGCCTAGACTAGAAGAAGTCCACACGCGGTGGGTCTACGCCACGTAGGACTGTATAAAAATGTATGTTCGTCTGTGCATCCATTTTTAAAGAAATATCTTTTTCTCCTATCCCCAATGCATTTGCACAGTGCACAGTGAAACAGTGAGACATTTATGGTGAAATTGACGTTTAACAGAAAAGCGTGTCTGGAGCTTGTTAACTCTGATATACACCTCCAAAGGTTAAAGGGTGGGCGCCCCTAGTAAAATCGTCGCAAATGCTATATTCTTGTTTCTTGTTTTATTTACTAGTCAACTATTCATGCAACAATTGACATATTATAATTATCAAATAGTTGAAAAAAAATCGTGGAACGAGCTTAAGCTATTTGATGTGCAAAGCTAAAATCAAAGATTAACATCTTATAAAAGTCATGCCGAGAGCCACAATTAATAATAACAATACCTAAATTCAAAAATAATGCAAAAATAAATTACATATATTTTTTTCAGAAATTACAACGTAAATTTGATTTATTTATATTAATTACGTTCATAATGTAATATTTCTATTTGATCGTTCTGGTAACAAGGCAAAGCGCAGAGTCAACTTCCACTACTCAACATACAATGTCTCCAGAATTCAAGGGAAAATGGGGAACGGAAGTGCCTTAATGGGAATGAAATATCTTAACACTAAGTTCCTATGTGCACAGCGTGAATCCAAAAAAAAAAAAATGTAGATTAATTCTTGTGATGGACATTTTATAATGAGACGCCACAGAAACCACCTGCTACATAAATCAAAGAAAAGAAAACGTTAGGAAAAATAATTAAGTTCAAGAATCAACCTGCCTTTGAACGCACAGACATAGTGAAAACTATTATTATATAAAAGTATCTAACGGCGAAACGACGAAGACTTGGTTATTGAATCTGTCAGTTTCACTAGTCTTTGTAATATTTTCCTACCTTGGCGCATAGTCACTTTATTTTTGCAAAATATACAAAGAGAATTTAATGTTAGGACTTTTCGATCCTTTTTTACTAATATAATGAGAACGAAAAATGGCTGTTAAATATTATATATATATATACGGCGACGGCGAGCGCCTATGTCTTACTTTTAATTATAATTAGCTATGGCGTGAGATGTTCACCAACTAACCTATTGGCTCCTTATCTATTGTAATTTTGTTAATCTTGTGAGATTTATTGTATAACTTTTATGTAAACGAGTAATAAGATATTGTAGAATATAAATAAGTGTGACTTTTATTTAAACATCTCTGTTGCCCACAAATTAATAGTGACAGTCAAGACCGCTATGAGGCCCCTTCCTACGTATATATATATATATATATATATATATATATATATATGTGTGTGTGTGTGTGTGTGTGTGTGTGTGTGTGTGTGTGTGTGTGTGTGTGTATGTATGTATGTATATATATATATATATATATATAAAATGATCGTTTACCGTCAGTCAATCAGTAAAGTATCGATTATAAAATCCTATATTTAATATTTAATATGAGGTCAGTCGTGGCGCAGGGGCAGAAAGTGTAAGCGAGACAGGTTGTAGGTTCGAATCCCACTCGAGAAAATGAAATATTTAATATTTTCATTGGTACCGCAGGGTAAATGGGGATCAGAGTTGTCTTGAAGGGAAGGGAGTATCTTAAACCTAGGTCCCCAGGTTGCCTTCGCCTACCTTGTTACGTGCGGGAAACAGTTGGAAGTTAAGTTAAGTTATGATATTAAATATCTAAGCCAAAACGAATTTCAAAATTTCCGGTTGTAAAGACACCGTTATATGGACAAAAGGAAATAAACATCGGTTAATTTCGAGTAGAAACCTGTCAAATTAGGTATTTACAGGCCATTCGAGGTAATAACCTGACTGTTAGACATGTCAAATAATGGCTTGCCTCGTGGATAATTACACTGCCGTTCATACGACTCTAATACAAAATAAGATTTCGTTTTTTTTGTATCCTGCATATAGCAGGGAAGGCAGAGGGAACCTAGTGTTAAGACACTCCGTTCCTAACTCTCTGTCCAATTTTGGAGGCACTGCGTGTTGAGTCGCTGAACACAACACTGCGCTTTGACAAGTCACCTTGTTAGTAACAAGACAAGACTCGCCAATTTTAAATATAATTAAGTATTTAATTAATATAAAACATAATTAAGATGCCGCATATAAATGTAGATATATCAGGTGAGTTTCTTAATTAAAAATTGCATGTATTCGTATAATTTATTATAATTTATTTTTGTATAATTTATTATAAATATTTTTTTTTACATGGCTTTATATACGAGTACCTACTACGTTATGATACGTTTAATTAAGATTATTCATTGATTTATTTAGAATAATATTTTATTATATAGTAAACCGTATATGTAATATATTTAAAAATCAGATTCACGCGATATCCCGCAAACAGCAGGGTAGGCAAAGGGAACCTAGTGTTAAGACACTCAGTTCCCCATTAATATATTTAGATTATTTATTAAAAATGAATAAAGGTTTCTTTCCTAGATTATATGAACACCTCTACAAATTTGTACATTTATTTAAACATAAAATTTATGCAACGCATTGTATGGTTTATCTTTGTACTTATACAGTTGTACCAATACAAGAACGGAATGGAGATTCTTTTCCATTATCATCGGAAGACGAGGACGAAGGTGAATGGGAAGACGTGGAAGAGGAAGAACAGAACGAGGAAGACGGGGAATGGGAAGACGTGGAAGAGGAAGAAGAGGAACAAGGGAATGGGAAGACGTGGAAGAGGGGGAAGTGAAGTGAATAGAAGAAGAGGAGGTGGAAGAAGCAGATTGGGAAGAAAGTCTTGTTCTTACTATAAGAAAAACAATGACTAAAACACGTATACAAATTGTTATAAATATATCAATTCATGTACCTCCCGTATTTTGGGACATATCATTTAATCCAACAGGAAAAGGGTAAAAAATAACATCGTGACGTAGTGGAATACAAGGTCAGACTGCAAAATTAAAAGAATTCATTCCCCTGAGCGTTGATTGAACCAACAACCACTACGCCCACGTTCTTCGACCTTTAAAAACTTATTTAAGAACTTTAAAAAAGCAGTCTGTAAATTAACTTAATACCAGTTAAGTTAGAATATAATAAATAACCTCAGAGCATTGCCGATTGCGGGTTTCTCTGATTACATTGTACAAGAGAGCTGTCTCACTAATTTATTACTTAAGTCTTCCTTCATTTCTTTATGTGGGCAAGTAGGACACTGGTTTTGCTTTTGTGTTTTATGTAACTTGATAGTAGTTTTAAATTCGTATTTTGTCGTAATTTAAATAAAAAAGTTATTTTTATATTATTTAGTTTTTTTTTATATTTCATTCAATTAGTCCTTTCTGGTAAAGAAAACTGCCTTATCATAAATACGGCCTTATCATAAATATTTTAAAATATTTACATGATTTTAATAGTTTTATACGGTATATTATAATAGTGAATTTAGTAAATTAATTTCCAAGCCACCAAAACTAAATCAAATTTCTTTTCAAACAGCTGACAAATATTTTTTAATGTCCACCTTTACATTATAATCCTGATAAGATTATCATTACAATATATAACTAACTATTCTTGGTTCAAAATTACACAAATTTAAATTATAGGATAAATAAAGTTTTTTTTACGATTCAGCGGTTAACGTATTTATTTATATATACTATAATTTTATATATAAAATTATTCATAAGTAAAAATGTTATTGAAACATTTTGCAATTTTAGATGTTGTTAGGTCGAAAGTAAAACAATTTTGTTATATGTAATATCCAATTTCTGATATTATTAAAGATATTTAAAATATTCCAAATTTTACAACATATACAACAAAATAACATCACATATGTATGTGAAATAATTTTAATAGCTGCTAGAATATTCAAGTCGATAATTTAATTAAATTTTAAACTGATTCTGATTAGTTATAAGCACTTAAATCTCAAACATCAATTACTGTTCGACAGATGTGGGTTAATAGATAAATTTATTATGCACTTGGCAAACACTTAAATATGAGTGCGGATATCTGGCTGTATAACACAAAGAACGCTAAATTAGTGCCAGTCATGCCCCTGCAGAAGCAGGGGCGCAAACTTATGACTAAGGACAGGTTGAGGGTTCGATGCCTACTCGAGGAAATTATATATTTTATATATATACAAGTTGGAATTGTCAGCACCACTTTAAATGAAACCACAGTTTTAACTACTCTATAAAAGCCTAATATAATTCAGAAAAAAAAATCCCAAAAATGAAAAAAAAATGTTTTCAAACAAAATAAATAATAAAATTATCGTTTTAAAATAAAACGCCATTTGTACAGTATAACATAGGCACGCACACATTTAACTGTTTACGTCGTACACGTATGTGTGCGTCACACGAAATACAGGTATGGATAAAAATCGTCAAATGAAAAAAAAAATCCTACGTCCAAACTGTTGAGGTACCTTGATTATTTTTTTTAATTCTGAGTTTATGCAGTTTCAGTAAAAGAAGCGCTGCCTCTTCCATCCTGTATATATATATATATATAAATAAATTTTCAGCGTTGAGTTCCGTCCCAACACGCGATGCCCTAAAAATTTGGCATAAAAATCGGATCCTTGATTTTAATATTTGTGAATTGTTAATAATACAAACAAAATAAAAAAACTCGGAGCTAAAAAATCACTACTCTGTCTAAGCAAACTGCTCGTAGCTCTTAGGATGCATATAAGGGATACCGGGATAAGCAAGGATCGACAGACAGACACGCAGAGAGACAGACAGGGCAAACTTATAACACTCTTCTTTTCACGTTTGGGGTTCAACGGAGTTCACTAGTTTCCTATTTCTTCTTATTAGGAGTTAAAATGTATTTCTTAGACATTTTTTACAACGTAAGAAAAAAAATTGTTATGGAAAATAGAAATATGCAAAAATTACGTATATTTTTTCATGAAATGAAACCGTAGGTACTTGTACAGAAAACTGTACTCGGGAAATCGGTAAGTCGGGATTTTCAGTGAAGTATCTACTATTAGAGATCCCAGATTTTTTCAGCTATTTTTATCTTTCGTGCATATAGAACTTTTTAATTAAGTGTTTCTATATTTATCAACATTTTAAAAGCTAGGCCAGTATTTTCATTTCTTCACTATGGTGTCAAAGCGTGATGACTGAACACGCAGCCAGAAATCGATGGAAAGTGAGGAACGTAGTGTTCCCTCCAGGTTTCCTCTGCCTACTTTGCTGTGTGCGGAATACGGCGTGAAGCTGATTTTATTTTATTTTTAATTGAAAAAGAATGCACGTGTTTCAATTTATTTACAAAAATTATATGAATTAAAATAATTCTATGGTACACAAACTTCGTCTGGATTATGTTAGACAGTCTCTGTATATCATATTTGTGATTATTTACAAGTGTTTCTCATCGGCGCGGAGCTGCGGATGTTACAAATTATTTTTCTAATTTTTTATCTTAGAAAATAGGGTAAGCATCGTCTGGTAAGTTTCAATATTTATAATCGTGGTATTTTTGCACACTGCCAATGCCTGGCACTCGTACAGTAGTGTAAATAAATATTGTGATTCTAAGCCTATTGTATAATTATATTATTAAATTTTAAGTTTTAATAACTTATTATATTATTAATAATAGCTTTTACATGCGGCTTTGCCCTGGTCAAATGGAAATAAATTACGCTCACGGTACGAAATTCAGGATTGGTGGTCAAAGGGAAGTATCAGTAATAAAAATTGACAAGTTTAGGTTTCCACTCCTTTTATATGAAATGAAGTATAATTATAAGTTAGAATTTTTTTCATTATCGTACATTTCTCTTTATTTTTAGTTCTTACTTGCTTGCAAAATCGATGGTTGCATCACAAGCATGCATCTATCTCTATCGCTCGTATCTTTCGATTGTGTTGACTTAGAGAATTGGTTTTTTCTGTGGTCTAAGAGATAGTAGAATTGAATATTTGATATTAATTTTAGTTTGATACAAGCACGCGATCTTGAGATAATGTTTCATCTCAATCCTATTAGGATTTCGAAATTTTTCCTTTTCAGGTGCAAAATTCTAAAAAATAACTATATTCTAATAGTAATAACAGAAATCGTTATTTTTAACGATGAAAGAAAATAATAAAATGATACTACAAAGTATCTATTATTAACATCATAAGTACGTTGGTGAACATCAAATTATTAATAGACTGTTAATATTGTTACAAAAAAATATTACATTTGACTATATTAACAAGTAAACAGAAATTGTAAGCGGGTCAAAAATATTACATGGGAAAATAAAAAAAAATGCATTTTAGAATTTGAAAAAGTTTATTCAGATTATGTTAGAAAATCTTTTCAAACACTTTTCTACGGTACCTAGTTAAGGATTTACAAAATATTGCTTACGGGAAAATTACTGTAAGCCTTAATACAGGCCACATCATCCTACGCGAGAATCTTCGACGGAGTTCTCTAAGCATTAGTTAGACGTTCTAGTATGAACCTAACTATAATATAGATCCGAAGTCAGAAATTTTAGCTTCTTTATGTACTGCATCAGTGCTAGACAAACTTTACTCCTTCAATTTAACACCCAGTAAGTTCTAAATTAATTTTGCCGTTCATAATATAAACTTTATCGACGAAATATTCTGGCAGATAGCTCGATATTGATTATGATATAGTTTTTGAATAATTATTTCATAGTTTGGATTTGAAATATAAGTTTTTATTTAAATTAATAAATAACTCAATGCGCGGTGTTAATCTACCCCACTTAGAAAAATTAGTCAGAGATAAAGGAATGGAATTTCTTTACATTTTCCTTTCCTTTTTTTTCTTTTACTTCCTTACTAGCTGTTTCTTTTGTAAACAAGACTTATGTCTTATTTATTATATCACAAGTAAACACTCAATCTAAGCTTTTTACTTTTTCATTTGCATTCAGTATTAAAGATAAATACTCGTATATATCTAACAAGCAAGTAGATACTTAACTTGCGAAAAACATCTTCTTTGAAAAAAGATAAAATCATGGTTTTGAATATTATGAGACATTTATAGAAACAATGACGTCATTGCATTTTTTTTTTAATTTCAGAAACCATCAGTGCAATAATCTTAAAAGTTTAAATATTATAAAATAAAAGTTTTATTTATTAGAATCATTTGTGATTAAAAAATTGCAAGCAAATAAACTAGTCCTCTGTTAATTTTAAGAAGTCATTCACGTTCTATATAATTATTTCAGTAAACGTACAAAATCACGTCTAGTGATGCTAATTGCTTCTCTCAACATGAAAACTATTAGTTACTATGAAAATTTACTAAGTTTACTATATTATTATTTTTATGGAAAAATTTGAGTAAAAAGATTTTACTCTATGATTAAATTACCAATAAATGGTGTTAATTTATACCGTAGGTACAGATGTACGGATGTGTGACAGCCCGTGCGGTGGTTTTTGATTCGATGCCCACTTGGTGCGATGTTCACTTTCCGCCAAATTCTGAAGCCACTGCGCGTTGGCGGAACTCAACGCCGCGCATTTACTCGTACCTAATTACTAGAGCAAGGAAATGAAAATATTAAATAATTAATTTCCTCGAGTGAGAATCGAACCCTGAACCTGTCGCGTTAACGAGTCGCGAGAAAAACGAGCGTGTTCCTTACCTATCCCGCGGTATTAGTGCCTGATGCATTTATGCTTCTTGTTTCCACTGTAATTCCTGAAGTAAACAAGTTAACTAATATTGGACTTGTTCCCGTAGTTTTATCGTGGAAAAGCATCTGAACTTTCACAATACGGGGCTTTAGAAGGCTTAGTTTGAAAGCTTTTATGTAAGAACATGGTATTATGATGTAATGGAATATATTTATTATCTTTATCTGTTTCACGCTGTATCCCGCACTCAATGGATAGGAAGAGGGAACCTAATGTTAAGACATTCCGTTCCCGGGAAAGTGAGCCGCCGCATTCTGGAGGCATTGTGTGTTGATTGGCAGAACTCAACGCCGCGCTTTGCCTTTACACCAGAGCGAAGAAATAGTAATATATACGCAAATAAATATTTCAGACAGACAGGCAGACCCTGGTAATAGCCGGGATTAATGCCAGGAAGAAGAAGAACACGTAAATAAATATTTTACTTCCTCGAAGCCACAAACGGGGATCGAACCCACAAACGTCGCGTTACAGTCACACTCTTGTGCCGCTGATCCACGACGGCCTGTAGGTAGTAATAGGCCCACAGCTAGTGACTTACCCTATATCAACAGTAGCGAGAACCTACAGAGGTATAATCATAAGGAATTATGAGAATGTACGCGCACATTGCTAAATCAAGTTTATCTTTTGTCTTCGGTGCTTGCACACATGACCTAAAATGTATAATGTTTATAGAACGATAACCCTTTATGATATCAGCTCGTCCAGGACGCGTCCCGTCAGCACTTAAATGAAATTTTAGTCTTTATTTTTACGTATTTTTTTCATATTAGATGGGATAGGAATAAAAAACTTTAGAGAAACTTTTTTCCAGTTTGTCGCTTAAAACGTTAAAAAAACAATAATTACTCCGAATAAGGATTGAACCTACACTATCTCAATCATAGATATTGATTGTCCTTAATGCGCCACGATGGGCTCAACATTAATTAATATCGATATATGGTAAAAAAACGATTCGTCTGCTCATAAAAAAATATGTTAAATTGTTTCTTTGGAACAAAAAATATTAATTGCTTTAGTATTTAGCAAATTATTATTATAGAATATTATTTGGACAACTCAACAGTTTAAACCTACAAACAAAATGTATAGTACCAAAATTATAAATTATATATTTTGACACAGTTTCTATGGGTTCTAAACTCATCTCAATCATTATTTGTTCTTAGAAGTAAGTACCTATAGTAAGTATATATTTTACTAGGAATTCAGAAATTATAGCATGTACCCCACGTGGTGCAAGGTAGGTTGAGGTTCGCTCCTCACTTTCCGCCGAATTCAGGAGGCTTTGCGTGTTAAGTGGTGAAACTCAACGTAGCGTTTATTTATGTCTCGACACCAGTGCGAAGATATTAAAATATTAAATATTGAATTTCCTCCAGTGGGAAGAGAACCAACAGCTTGTCAGTAAAAGTCACACGCTTGGGCACCTGCGCCACTACTGGTCTCGCAATATAGCTGTATCACTCTATTTATCCAGATGCCCTAGATCCATATGTAAATAATTAATTTAATATGATAAAGCTAAATAATCTGCTTAGCAGTTGAAAGCGCGGCGTTGAGTCCCGCCACTAAACATGAAATGCCTGCAGAATTCGGGGGAAAGTGGGGAACGAAAATATCTTAATGGAAACGGAGTGTCTTAACACTAGATTCTTAACATTAGGTATGACCACGAGGTTGAAGCCGCAGGCAGGAACTAGTCAATAATAATGAATTTACTAACGGACTTATTCATACACTCTGTTCCACAAAATATATTGGATTCAGCAGATATTTGATGCCGACTCGTGGAATGCACAAAATTGCCTATCAAAATAGTTTATTTATTACGTTTGTCCTTTAAATGCATATTTTTGGTCTTACTTCAATAAAGTAGTACGCAGCAATTAATATCTGTCCAAATTCTGTTATTTCAGAATATACAGGTAAATAAATAAAAGTTTTGATTTCTGTCAGTCAATGTCGCTGAAAGTGAACGGGGTATCTTAACACTAGGTTTTCTCTGCCCACCCTGTTATATACGGGATACAGCGTGCATCCGAAGAAGATGAAAGAAGATGAAAATATCGTCTATATATACAAAAGATATTTACATAGACAAAGCAAACGCCTTTGTGAAACATGAATTTTATATGAAAGAATCGTATCTACACCTAAAATAGACTCAATTACATGAAATGTTTCTAGCACTAATATTAGTTGTTATTAGATTCGACTTATATTAGTCAATGCCAAAAAAATCTTATTATATGAATGGCATGAGATTTTTTTGGCATTTTAATTCAATTACTCATTTCCGTCTGAAAAATTTTTGAACAACACTTTGATAGAATTTTTAATTTTTTTTAAGTCTTATTTCATACTTAGGAACGAAAAATATTAATTTAGGAAACGTATGAAAAATTTAAGCCACTGAGAGTTCAAATCGCGCCTCTTGGACAGAGGTCTCTTTAGGAGGCGCGCACTACTAAATCTATTGAGAAATGGATATATAATATATTCTTTCATATATTCTTTGTGAATAATCGGATCCTTAATGTTTATTAAGTTATTAAGCGTTTGCGTTTATTAAGTTATATAACCTCAGTCTCTTGCCAACTGCACCACGAGAGCGTTTTGTCTATAATATTATAATGTACAATAAAATAATTTATATCTACAATATCTAAAAACAATTCTATTAGATTCAGAATTCACTAATTTATAAAAAGATTATTTTTTGTGAACTCGAAACAGCTTGAACCAACAAAAATATACCGGACAGAATTATTCAGAGATTCTAAAGTGAGCCTTCGCAGAATTTTGACTATTCTCTTTTTCATTTTAAATGTCACCTTTGCAGAGATTTTTTAGAAGCACATTAAGATATTAGATCGGTTTTATTAAACATTAACATGTTAATTAATATAGAGGATATATAAAAATTATATGATTAAGAAAATTATTAAATTAATTGAAAAAAAAATTCGCTCTTTCAAAGATTTATCAAAAATATCTATCTATCTACCTTTAGGCAAAAGTTACAATCTATTGTGCCGACTAAACGCTTTATAAAATTCTAATCATATTATCATCGGCTTATTGACCTAAAAACTTAAACAAATTTATTATAATAAATATTATATAATATTTAAAAATTATATTATGAAAAGGTATTTATTTTAAGTAAGTCTATAACAATAGCTAAAAAAAATTCCATTGTTTTTAACGTTACATCCGCGAAAACAGTAACCTTTTCACCATTTGCAAAATGTGTACGTACTATCTAAAAGTAAGCCATTGTCAATCGTCGAAATCGAGAGATTAAAAAAAAATATAAAAAATATTTGTTTTGGATATAAAGAAATGATCGGACAACTTTTTATTAAATAATAAAAAAAAATGTATTTGTATAAAAATTTGAACGTAGCGGGATTGGAACCCGCGCCTTTTGTAAACCATTATAGCGCAAATACTTTTTTTAACAGCGAAATGCTAAGAAAAATAATTTTCTAAGTTTCTAATAAAAAGTATTTGTTTTACAAATTATTAGTAGCCATTGCTTGAATGGCTTTATACAATTATATTATAGGTAGAGTAGAAACAGCTTGTATAAGTAAATTTTTACCGTCACTCAATTAGCAATAGCTCAATTGGTTTATTAAAAGACAGTTAAGTTTTATTAGCCCAACATACAAAAAAGTAGAAATTGTTAATAATTTATAATTACATAATATTATTTATCTTTTTTCCAAATCTAAACTCTATTTTAAGTTTTATAATTGTAAGAACGTACAGTTAAGTAATAGTAAATACTAGTAATACGTAGTACATTTTAATTACTGACGTATTTGTAGCGACGCTACAAAGATTCATCCCTACGGCGATGTCAAATTTAGTCTGAATCCTGGTGTTTACTCTGAAGTTTTAATCTATATAACGTGATTTCTATTACAATTTAAGTATTCTTCATAAGAAGTCAGTCTGTTATCCGTCTTTTTGTATCTGACCTATTCTTAAGAAAACCTGAATCGATTGTATGGGACTTTCAACATAAAATTCATTTTTTTCCAGACAAAAAAATAGATAAATAGAAAAAATAGATAACTACGGAAACAAAAACAATTTAAAAAATCTTATGCTTTAATTTTATAAAGTAGTATTTTTTAAAATTGTACATTAAATTTAAATGGACTGATCAGTTTCATCGCCTCCTGTAATTAATATATAATCTGCCGCGTTTAAATATTACAAATATTCGAGATAAATTTAAAATTGTAAGTTACCGTGCCTGTGAGATTATCATCAAAATTAATTAAATTTTATATTAAATACGTAGATATTCGGAATTCGAGTTTATAAAAAAAAAAAAAACTTATAAATACAAAATATTTTAATTGAACACATTCTTTGTGAATTTTAAAGTCATTGTTACTATAAATATTTATTTAGTGTGAACAGCGAGATTTAAGTTACTTAACAAATTAACTCCTCCAGCTGCGTCTCGTAAAACTTTATAAAGCTTTTAAGTTAATTATTTTGTTGTATAAATAAATATACAAAGAAAAATCGATATGTGTTTATGTCAAAATGATAAAAACAGAAGATTTTCGCGATATTTCAGTACTTTTCTCGCTAAATTCAAATATTAAATATACTATCGCGTTATACAAATTATAAAATATAAAGACACAGACACCCCACTTGTCTAATACAAGAAATATTCAAATAAAAATTATGAAAACAACATTTGAAACTAACAATTGAAACTAACAAAGGGAACATCCTTACAAATATTTCAATCACCAATCCGCCGGGCCGCAAAGCTCAGAATGACTTTCGCACGCATTTTGTAACGTATTATAAATAGAACTTTAAAACAAACTTTTATACTTACAAGGTGTGCGCGTCGTCCGGCGTCTTGGGTATGGCCTGCAGTTCTTGATGGAGACATCTGACCGAGTTGTGGATGCACTGGCATTTCGCGGGACATTTCTCCGCGGAGGCTACCAGGAAATTGAGGATCAGGAAGTTGAGGAAGTTAAGTAAGTTCGGTAGGAGCATTTTGGACCGCGTCGCAGTCCAACGCCGGTGAGGGCCGCGATGCGAATGAGACTGGCTCTGGTCGCTCGGCGCTATGACGCCATACATCCCATGGCTGGTGCTATATATACTGGTGTATGTAACGTGTAGGTGTATAGCGGCTTCGATGTAGGATAAGGAACATATTTAAGTTCATATGTATAGTTGTGCTCTTCTTAAAATTTGTTGTTTTGTTAAGGGTTTTATGTTTTTTTGTTTTTGTTGTTTGTGTTTGCTGTTTTTTTTGTTTGATTTTGTTTTAATATTATTTTGGTTATTTAGAGTCGATTTTTTAATATAATTTTTTATTTCATTTTTAAATTTCATTTAATTTTCTGGTATTTCAGCTTACGTTAATATTACATAGTATTTTTGTTTTCATAATTTGAATGATGATTCATGATACTAAACGCTCATTTAATTAGAGACATTCGCCTTGGGACTCCTCAAAAGAGTCAACAAATCACTTTGCTTGGACAAACTCGACTGCTCATGCAGTCACACTGCTGGCGTAAATATTTTGCATGAGGTCGACTAACTTAATTATTCTATATATAAGTTTTTATTTATATTCCACATTATATTTGAAAATAATCTTTGACTCTACGAGCGATCGTTGTAGGTATGATATTACATATTATCGTAACATTTATTGTTTTTTCATTTTCTCATTCCGGTGACAAAATGCGGTGTTAGATTCCGCCGCGTGACAATTTTTCGAAATTGGATGGCAATTGAAAAACAGAGTGTCTTCACATTATTATTTTTTTTTAAGAAAAAATGTTTTAGTTGTTCAAAACATTTGTAATATCTACTTAAGCTCATGCCTACCGTTGATTTTCACAATACTAATTTTAAATCTTCCATAAAATATTCTTCTCGAATCACCTCCTTAATTTATGCTGCAAAGAACTTTGGCAAGCATTTGACCAAGTTCATCAACGGTGTTGTTGTCAAGTGGTAATTATGTTTCTGCACTTTTACATATGTCTATTATTAGAATGTAAACTGTAAAGCGACGTTCGTGGGTTCGATCCTGCCTCGGTAATTAATTATTATTCATTAATTCCCGACGGGGAACCGAATCCACAAGCGTCGAGTCTACAGTCACACTCTGCGCCACTGCGCCACGCCGACGATCTCATAATTACTTATTAGTTATCTAAATTCAACTTAGAAAACGTTTTTTTAAATTTACAGAACATATTATCTACAAAACGGACGTAGAAATAAAAGATCGTATATAAGATTTGGTGTGATAATTAAAGTGTTTTTTTTTTGTGACCAGTAGTGTTTTTCTATAGTCTATAGTTATTGTTTTTCCGTCTTTTTGCATATTTCGTGGTTCCGTATACAAAAAACAAAACGGAACCCTGCTACTTAGACGCTGTCCGTCCGTACGTCTCTGTCACCAGGCTGTATCTCATGTACAATGGTAGTTACAGATGATGTATTTCTGTAGCCTCTATAACAACTGATACTAAAAAAACACCTTTTCTTGCTTCTTCTTCTTCTTCTTGCTGTTTTTATAGATATTGGTACGGAATCCTTCGTTTGTACGTGAATATGCCTCGCACTTGGACAGTTTTTTATTAATAAAACTCAATGCCGTGATATACTTACCAAAATAGAGATATAAAAGGGAATCGAACTCACAGACGTACATCAAGAAGTGTCGAGTATCAGATCACATATTTCAATTTATTTTTGATAACGTTAAACATAAATATAATTCACGATTAAAATAACTATGAACTTATTTAGAAAATTCCCTTAAATTTGTACACATTTTCATAAAAAGCAAGAATACTTAATAGCGGCGCCATTATAATTAGCACTATGTTAGTTCGTACTAATATTCGTATTGCGTGTACTGTATGCTACTGTATTTCAAATTATATATTTTAATTCACTCAGTTAGGTAACATATTTTACAAGATTTCTTGACTGGTCATTTTTAGGATAAATTTACATTTTTCATTAGATTCACGCTGTATCCGCATATATCAAGGCAGAGGCGTGACATAGTGTTAAGACACTCCGTTCCTCCCAAATAACAGTGCGGTGAATCGATGGAATGATAAGTTCTTTTGTTATTAAATGCAACTTGTTCGGGAAGACAAAGCAAATATCGCAATTCTGTTAAATACAAAAAAATGTTGCGCTCTCTATACTGTGTAAACTATTAAATTTTAACTAATATTTTTAATGAATATTATTTATTTTATAGATCTTCCTCAAGAGAGAGCCTTCCTCAATTTTGATGAAGAGAGGGAATCGAACCCACGACCTGTCACGTTTACAATGACTGGCCTCTTTTAAAATACCTATTACACGAAGAAAAGGAATAATTTACAAGGAACTATCATTAATTACCACTTGAAGTGCATTTTACAGTTTTATTGAACACTTTAAAGCGAAGAGGGAACTTAAATATTACTAAATATAAATAAAAAATAGAAATGGCACCAAGTATGTGCAAGAATTCCTATCGAGTTTAAGCTTAAGCGGTTTATTTATTGATTTGAATCTGTAGTCTGCCGGTTCACGTTGTAAATTCTAGTAATATTAGCAACAAATAGCTGCAGGCGTAATAAAGTTACCCTATATCCTATAATATTAGTATTGGTATAAAAATATGAAAGCATTTAGTTTGAAAAACCTGATATAGATTTCTGGAATATAGTAGCTTCTATTTAAAAAGGCGTGTTTTGAAACTTTCAAGATAACGCGTTCACAGTGATGGAACCTAACGCCGCAGTATAATCCTACTTTTGATGTACATCCAGTATACCTAATAATAAATATGTATTGCTGAAACTTGAACCACTATTGCTATAATTTGCCATATATTTGTATAACTAAAAAAATTAATTACAATTTTAGATTTCTTTTTTCAGCTGTTTCCCGCTTGTACAAAGTAGGCAGAGGGAGTCTAGTGTTAAGACACTCTGTTCCACATTTTCCGCGGAATTCTGGAGGCATTGCGTATTGAGTGGCGGAATTCAACGCCGCGCCGTAGCTCGCCACTAGAGCGAAGAAATAAAAATATTTACTATTTCATTTTAACATTGACTAATTCATTTTTTCAAATGGCAATCGAACTGACAACCTGTCGCGTTTACAGTCACAGTTACAGTTTACAGACAACTGGTCTCATTTAGATTTAACGAATACTTAACACTTTAAGCAACTGGCCACGTCATGGCCCAAGGGCATAGTGTCGATCCTCACTTGAGGAAATTAAATATTTATCTAAATGTATATTTCCGCTTCTTATTTTTTTCCCGTCTTAACGAACACCTTCGTCCTATAAATAAGTCCTATGCAAAATTTCAGATTCCTAGCACTTGCAGTTTGTGAGATTTTCATGATGAGTGAGAGAGACCTTTCGATTTTATATATAAATAGATAGATAGAAGAAGATAGATATAGATGTATCGTCCCGAAAAACGTAACTTTGTGAGCATACCCGCCACGACGAGAAGTAGCGAACTACAAGTATGACCATATTATTTTTTGTACCCCTACCCCACATACGATGTCAATATAAATCAATCATTGTAACATTTAACATACTTAAATTCTTTAAAAGAAAAATAAAAATTCAATCAAATCATTGATTCAATTGATTGTGATTTATAATCATAGCGGCCAATTTAAGCCCATAATATAAAAATATATATATATTATGCTTAAATTGGCCGTAATTATATTATGCTTTGTGGTTGTTTCATTTCGAAATCGATTCTTTAGAGGACAGAAAACCAATGTTATCGATATAGCCCAAAGGATTAGCAGGCTGAAGTGGCAGTGGGCTGGTGACATAGGCCGCAAAGCCGATTACCGTTGGGGTAAATGCGTTCTAGAGTGGAGAAAGCCTTGACAAGCGTAATGTTGGACGTCGTCACTATATCCGGTGATGACATTCGGAGAGTGGCTGGCAACGGCTGGATGCGAAAAGATCGAGTTCAGTGGTATGTCATTGGAGAGTCCTATGTCCAGTAGTGGACGTGGACAGGCTGATGATGATGAAAGGGAATCAAAATTAATTTTCTTCCAGTTGACCTCAAATGAGTTATCAAATTTGACATCTCGGACCTACAGGAAGTACTGGTTCAGAAAAAATTTCTGAAAACGTTTGTGGTTAAATCCTAAAAATAATAGTTTTAAAAGGGCGGTATAATTTGGTATTAAAGCCTCTAGTTCAAGTGAGGTATCTGATGATAGGGATATGGCGAAGCTAAGCTTCAATTTCAGAAAAAGCTCGAGACATCCAATTTTTGTACGGAACCCGCGATGGGACCCTGACTTGCGCTTGTCCGGTTTTTCTTTAACTAGAATAATATATTTTTTACTTCCCTATCCATTCATCCATAGATTGATTAAAAACCAACATACTCGTACAAGTTTCTCGTACTTTTCATATATAGGAGTATACATATTTCTTTTGTTATTACAAGTGAACATTCATTTAAAGTTGTGCAATCTCAAACTTTCCTCATAAATCATAAAGGTAACAAATATTTATGGAACTTTAGCAATCTATCACACTTACTATTCTTGACGCTAGTGTAAGGAAATTGTAATTAAACTAATACAATTTTATATTTTACCAACTTAGTATACCTACTCGGACTTTAAGACATGAAATGTAAAGATTAAAGTCTCGTTTTCTTATCGTTACCGTAGGAATTTGGAGAAATCCTGTTAAAGTTCTTCTATACTCCGCAAGGAACCTGAATGGAAAACGAGCTACAGGCTGCCATGGCGCAGGGGTACGAGCGTGTGATTGTTAGGTTACGGTCGTTGGATCGATTCTCACTCGGAGAATGAATGATTGTGTATTAATATTTTTATTTCTTTGCACTGGTACCAAGGCAAATATTGCAGCGTTGAGATCCATAAATAATCATATAAATAGAATAAAGATCCATAATTATGACATTTTCAATACAAACATATAAAATAAGTTGATCTCGTGACAGTGATAACTTGGAAATGAAACTCTATAATATTCGGTGGCAGGTAACAGGTAAAGCAGTTCTTCAGAATACTCCCCTTGATAAATGCGGTAGAGAACGCGCAGTGAGGAGACGTCTCTACGCAAAGCCAAAGTGTCAAGCCTTTCACCACAGATCATTCGGTCCCCAACGATTCGAATGGGTAACATGCTATTGGACATGTAATAATTTACTAAATATTTTAAAATTACAGAAGTTTTCTATTTAATTATTTTTCTGGTACCACTATTCGACTTTAAATATATTTTAGAGTTATTGGACATCTTGAAAATAGTTACGCAAAAAAATATCTAGAACTCAATATATTAAATCCAGTCCATATTAGTTCCTCCAGTGAGTGACATAAAATTTAATAACTGATATTAAATATTTTGTAATACTTCTCCAAGATATGTGAATAAAAAAAATTGTAATATTATATTATAATTACTTAATTCCTCTCTAAGCTCACGAATTAACGACTTAAGACCACGGTTAAAATTTACTAATTAAAGTATATTATGAATTTGTAAATTAATTTAAATCAGCTTCATACAGTATCCCACACACAACAGGGTAAGCAAATGGAACCTAGTGTTAAGACACTCCGTTCTCCACATTCCGCTTAGTTCTTAGGCATTGCGTGTTGAGTGGTGGAACGCCGCGCTTTTACCTCGACACCAGAGCGCAGAAATAAATTTGTAAATTTGAATAAATATTAATTAATCTTCGAGTACGGGGATCAAACCCAATTTGTGCACCCCTGCGCCAGACTGACCTCTATTTATTTTGTTACATAGTACAAAGCAAAGTCGAAAATAATAATAATAATAATAATAGCAAAGTTGAGAATACTACGCATGAAATTGGAATCCTAGTTGCTTGGTGAGAATAGGGGAAAATTCCTACGAGAATGGGAAAAACGTGAATTTATATTTTAAACAATATATAAAGCCAAAGAAGCCTGTTCTAATACAAATACAGAGTAGATATATCATACAAAAAAAAATAATTAGACATAAATTGAATGAACTCTGAGGATGCGATTTCTGGTTCATCCATAGTACTTTTTAAAAAAAACCAGTCGAATTGATAACCTCCTTTTCTTACAGAAGTCAGTTAATAACCACCGAGATTGTTTGTATTTAATCATATAATTACTACTCATAATAAGCATATTACTTCTTAAAACTAAACTAGATGAAATCTATATTTTAAATTTGTTTTCGATACCATCAAACAAAAAAATGTAAGCTCAACTAATTTAAAGTTATCTTTTTCATTCCTAAGATTTCCGTTATATACTTTGAAACGACGAAATATTATAAGTTGAGGAATAGAAATGAGATCTTATATTAAAAAATGGCCTCACGGGAAATAAAACTACAAGATATTATACACACATTATTTGTTATACCTGTAACTTTTCTTAGTAAAACAAAATACAATACAATACTCGCATTGGTTAACCTTCATGCCTTGTTCCTCATGTCGCGGACTGGGAACCTAATGTTTACATACTTCGTCCTAAGACGGCTCATCCTGACGTCAGTGCAGTGATGAGGAACTGACTGATTTTCCAGAATAATAACACAACGCTGCGCTTTGCCTCGTTACCATTGTTCTGGTAAATTAAATTAAAATATTAAAAATTGAATTTATAAGTTAAGTTCATTTATATTAATTTAATAATGTGCTTACAGTAACTGGATGCTCTATTTTCGTCTAGACTTACTGCAGATATGTATCCCGATTAAGACTTGTTGCTAGTTCTATTTTCATGTAGTATGTATAGCAAGAGATTTGTAAAAATTTACATAGAATAATAACTAGAGTTGACGTTATTTCATTTGTAAGAAAGACGTGATATAAACGTGAAATTGTTAAATTGAATATAATGTTAATTTTTAAAAAAATACTAACCGTAGCGCTCCGCGCTCCGTTCTCTGTGACTTCCCCGCTAGGGAGACAGTGTGAAGCACGTTATTTAGTTTAAAAAATACTAATTTGTAATACGAAGATAAAAAAATATATTCTCACATAATATATGGTTTATACTCGTATATATTTTTAATCATAGAAACAACACAACATCCCAAAAATAATGTACAATTCATTACTATTTTGCATTTAATTTTAACACGTTTAATTAACTACACGAATATAGATAATACTTTAAACAAAACGAGTCGAGCTCGTCCACCGGGGGTTCAGTGCAAAAATTGAAAACATTGCCTCAATTGAACTACTGGCTTTAATACCTAATTTTACCGCCGTTTTAAAAATACTAATTTTGTGGATTCAACCACAAAAGTATAGTATAGTATATTTTTCTAAAAAAACAATATAGTTCTAGATGGCATACATACATAGTTTCTTGTAATTCTATCCCTGTAAACACGGGCGTATTCCGTGGTGGCTCAAAGGCACATTCAGCTGTTTTTATAACGTGTGTCATAAAGTTGTAACTTATTGTTGTCTTTACATATTCTTATATTTTCTTATGGTCCCCAGACGGCGCTTGGTTGACATTCCAAAAAGAGAATAGTAGTGTTATAACGAGGCCGTCGTGGCAGTGGCTGCAACGCGATCATTGTGGGTTCGATTCCCACTTGAGGAGGTAAATATTTATTTACGTTAATGAGTTCTGCCGCTGAGTTCTGCCACTCAACACGCAATGCCTCCAAAATTCGGCAGAAAGTGGGGAACGGAGTGTCTTAACACTAGGTTCCTTCTGCCTTCCCTGCTGTGTGCAGGATACAGCGTGAAGCTGATTTATTTTAGTGTTATAACCAATATTATAAAATAAGAATTTCGTAAAAGTGTGTGAATGATAAATATTTATTTTAATAAGATGTACTTTAAATTTATTATTTGTAAGAAGTTTTTGACAAACGTCGTTAGTACTAAGTATTAGATGTTATAATGTTTTGCTAACCTTTTGCCAAAAATCTTCGTTTCCCCGTTTTCCATTCAATTCTGGGGGCATTGGGTGTTTAGTGGCGTAGCTCAACAACGCGCTTTGCCTCTACACCAGAGCGAAGAAATGAAAACATTAAATATTTTATTCCCTAAATTTCTTCTGATATTTTTATAAAAATTGCTTAGTATAAAATTATATACAAAATTTTATATAAGCTATTTAAAGCAGTTGCTACTGTAGAGTTGCTATACATATACTATTATTTGGCAAACTAAAATTAAACAAATCAGAAGTTCTCTCACACTACTACTAACTACATTTCTAATTTTACCGGTTGAACATTCGATAGTATAAACTATTGTATTAACTATTTTTTTCAAACAAATTTTATTGTCTGGAGATTGAGGACTGTTTAAGATGTCTGGAGATTGGGGGAGTACTGGTATCATTTGAGACATTTTTTTACATTTCATTCAACGGAAAGAGTTTAGTGGAAAAGAGAGTCCTTGTGGGAGATCTATGTCCAGAAGTGGATGTAAAAGGCTGGCATAGTGATGATGATGAATACGAATTCCTTGGAAAAACATGGATGAAGCGAAAGTTTACACCTGCAGAATAACATCTAATCCAAGTAGGTTGGTAGTAGACTATATTTTTATAATTGTGCCAACGTATATAACATAATGCTCCTTCCTAGTAACAAAATGATAACTTCTTCTTCGTATTCACGTCACGTAAAAATTGTTAGAATCACACATGTTTAAGCCACCTGTCTAAGATGTTTTCAATGAACTTAAAGCCTTTCTATATATTTAAAAATGATTTACCGTTACTATTAATTTACGTAAAGATCACTCTCTCTAATAATTATTCTATCTACATAGTGTTAAGACACTCCTTCTCCAGTCCGCTCGACGGCCGCAAGCCGAGGTTCGTGTCCCGCAGGGGGCGCCCTTACAGTCGTCGACATCCTCACAGGCAGCCACTTAGTGCTTGCATTTCCTCAGGGACAGAGTACCCTCTTCCCTACCCAACCGGTGTCGCTGTAAAAGCCAATAAGGTTAACATCATTATCCACATGCTCGAAAAAAAAAAAAAAACACTCCTTCTCTTCTTGAGTAAGAACCGACGCGACGCCGCGCTTAGAACCAAAGCAAGCCAATACAAATTATTTAAGCGATGACTTTTAGACAAGTAAAGTATAGTATAATTTTATGGAAGATTACTTTTAACATTAATATATTAATAGTAAAAGTAAAAATAAAAAATGTAAAACAATAATATAATCTTTTCTAATTAGCAGCAAAATGAAGCCGTAGGTACCTTTGACTGAGAACAGAAATAGAGCTAGCTCACAAGGAAGGATTAAGCAATTTTGAAGAGCTTGCAGTAAACCTGGTTGAGACCAACACAAGCCAATTTAGTTTCTAATGCAACTAAAATAACGTCTAATTTTATTTACTGGATAAATTAGCAGGGCACGAACAGTGGAGAGATAAAAATTAAATCTTTTAAGACTGGTATTCTAGAGATAACTATTGCAAAGGTAAAATGTTATTCGAGTCCTAGTCGAGGGTGTAAAACAAGGTCAATATAATTCTGTGAATGAAGAAGAAACTTTTAAATAACAGTCGTGGTGAATGGTCGTAAGTGTCACTGTTAATGCGACAGGTTGTGATTCGATTTCCATTCCAGGAAATGTATGATATTTACATTTCTACGCTCTGCTGTTGAGGCAAGGCAATACAGCTTGACGCTTATAAAAAACTTAGGATAAATTCCGAGTGTCATTAATAATATTTATTTATTCATCATCATCATCATCAACAGCCATCTTTTGTCCACTGTTGGACATAGGCCTTCACCAATTCTCGCCACCACACTGGATCCTCAGCTCTTCGGACCCATCCGCTTCCCGCCAACCCTTTTATGTCGTCGGCCTATCTGGCTCCCACCGGTCGTTTTGCATTTATTTATTAATAGCACTTAATTATTATTACTTGTATTTTTTTTTGCTTTACCCTTTATTCTAATTAGCAGAGTCTAATGACTTCTTCAAGAAGACTTCTTCCTCTGGTTTCAGCATAAAATTAGGACAGTGCGCGTCAAATGGCGGAACTTAACCCCGCGCTATAAGACAACTGTAAACAATCCTTAGAGTGAGAATTGAACTCACCACCATTACGCTTACAGTTATATCTAAAATTATTAATTACTTACCTCGTTGCGCTGGCCTCATTTATTTATTTGTTTTTAAAATAACAAAAATAGAGAATTCCAGAATTCAAAATAGGTAAACTATAGGTAAATTAAATGCGAATATTCTTCACTCATTTTAATATGAAAAACTCATTATTGTCAGCCCGATAAAATAGCTGTTTAAAATTATACTGAACTCTACCATATGAATGTCGAAAGTTAATATTTTATTCTTATGAAGCAAAATATAGTTGAATGAATTAATCTGTTATTCTTATGAAGCAAAATATAGATTTATTTCATAACATTTCTTAATCAAATATAGATTTAATTTCATTATATTAGAATTTAGATCACGAACGCTATTCAGATAATTAAATAAATAGTCATATAGTTCAAGCCGGCGAAACCGCAGGTGGGTCGCTAGTATTAATTCGCTCTGGCACTATGGCAAAAAGGCCGGCTTTGAGTTCCTCCACTCAAAAAAACGGCACGTACTGCCTCGAAAAATTCGGCGGAAAGTGGGGAACGGAGTGTTTTTATACTAGGTTCTGCCCCCTCTAAATTTACCCTTTAACCATAATGAACGATAAGACAATTAAGCTATAAAGGTATTTTTTTTATAAAATAAACTAAAATGTTTATAAAAGCCAAAGCCCACTTGACCAAAAGAAAGCAAATGTCAAAGTATAAATAAATAAAAACACACCTCAATTTCGATATGTAATGAAAAGCGATATTTTGATATACAACTCGACCCGGCCAGTATCGAAAGAAAATAATAAAAATTGTATTAATAAAAGGGATTATAATATTTTTAAACAAAATTCTTAGTTTATATCTATATATAAACTAAGAATTTTGTTTTGGTGCCAAGTAAAACAAACAGGGTTAGTAGTTAGATATTGCAGTAAAGGTGTTGTAGCATTAGCTTGACACCGACTTCAAAATTATAAAATCTTTGTATAATTATTTTTCACTTTTTAGTTCGTTGTTAGAAGTCGGTTTTTCTTTTTGTTAAAAATTAATTTATCACTATCCAACAAGAAAAGCTTATCTAAATTCGAATCAATTTCCCGAGATAAGTGCATTCAAACAAACAAACTCTAAATCGTTATAGCAAAACTTTGGTCAGCATGTAACGTGACTGTAACGCGACGGTTGTGAGTTCAATCCCCGATACTCGAGGAAGTGAAATATTTATTTACGTTCGGCATTCGGCAAAAAGTGGGGAACGGAGTTCTTCACACTAGGTTCCCTTTGCCTACCCTGCTGTGTGCGGGATACAGCGTGAAGCTGACTTTGTATAAATAAAACTACTAATCACCTAAAACATATTGTACTTTAGTTTATAAACTGTTTATAGACAGTCACTCAGCTAAGCTGAGGTATACTTGTATCGTGAAATCCACGAAGCGTATACAAGAGGATTCGCACTAACTAATGAACCAGATTAAAACTTAACCTCTTTAGGCATTAAGCGAGCGCTTATATATGTTAACCCTTGATTCTGTTAAAATAGTAAAGCTAATGTACTTAATCTACCTCTATATACTAATATTGTAAAACTGAAGAGTTTGTTTGGTTGTACGCGCCAATCTCATGAAATACTGGTCCGAGTTCAAACATTATTTTTGCTTGTGATAGTATATTTACTCATATTAAGGAAGGATTTAGACAATTAGCAATATAGTGAGACTTAATGGGAAACTGGGGAAATGGTGTAAATTGTAGAGATAAAAAAAAAGAAAAACAAAAAATTAAGTTAATTGAAGATAAAACAAAATAAAGAAAATAATTTTTTTTTTCTCCATTCTGCATAAACTAGGATTGGAAAGTACACTCGTAATTACCTCTAGATATAGATTAAAAGAGCCAAAGATATTTTGTTAAATTTTTCTAACTAAATTATTTATATAGTATATATATACGGATAGTACATAATAATCTAAATTACTTGAATTTTCTCTCAATACAAACAAATAGAAAAGATCTTCAAAAATATCAAATATCTTCTCAAATATCGTTTCTTGTTATTTTCGGTAGCGTGAGAATAACAGGTAAACAAATTCCATTGTGCTTCTCTTTATTAAAATATCATTTATACAAGTTAGTTAGATCTTGGGCGCGGTCGCGAATACTTGGGAACCATAACAACACCCAATGTAATTATTTTTTTTCGTTAATAAAGAATTTGTGGATAAAGTGTAGTTTTTTTTAAAAGACTGTCATCAAATGTCGCATAACAAGAATGGTGTCAGGAGTGGGATACCAGAGAAGTCCAACGAGAAGAGTCGATATAGACGCTGGTATCTGAATCCTGGCCTGCCAGTCCATAGGACAAGTCTGCGCCAGCCACACTTTTTGGAGGACGGTCAGTCTCAGCATCAGTGTGAGCTCCAGCCGCAAAACCCAGGTCTAACTCATCATAATCTCCTCTTCAAATTCTTCAAAATCTTCAATTTCCATATCGTGGGAAAGCTATAATGAGAGCAGAATCATCATCAACAACAATGAGTGCAGAATCATCATTTTAATGTGAGTGTTTATGGAATCTTTTATAGAATAATATTCTAATTCAGTGTAATAACATTCTATATCAGTGAATATAATTATATCATTTTATATTTTTTTATATTATTTATTATTATATTTAGCATAATAATTTAAAGTCCAACATAACATAATGTCTTTCAAATCAGAGTCACATTTAAATAATAGTATGTCTGAAAAAAATACTTAATCGTTTTTAACTAAATTCATTAAATCATGCACGGAGGCCGTCGTGGTGCAGTGGCAGTGACGGTTTGGGTTCGATTCCCACTCGAGGAAGTGAAATATTTATTTACGTTTATATTTCCATTCCTCGGCAAAGCCCGTCTAGGTGCCCTCTGCCTATCCTGGTGTGTGCGGGATACAGCGTGAAACTGAACAAAAATGAAAGAAGACATTAACACACACAGATTTTTAGAAATACAAAAAGCTGTTCCTATAAGTTGTACAGCATAGGTCCTTGCATATCGATATCATTACTAACAATTATCAAATATGAAAATAAATGCGTTTGATAATTTCATCAACGCACTTTCTTTTCCTACTTCTCTCTTTCCTTCATTACTCATAAGAACAAGTTTGGAGTATCCCAAATATAATAGAAGCAATTTATATCGAAAAGAGCAACAGTTGAGTTTCTTACCGGCTCTTCTCAGCAAATCATTGCAAATGCATTGCAAGTTCCTTAAAAATAATATATTGAAAAAAATTATTTTTATTGTGATTTCAATATATATTAAATACAACCACCACGGTAAACAATAATTAATTTTAATCAGACGTAGGTACCTACTCCGAAATTCGCCAGAGCACTGTAGGCATAATTTATGCTCATCATATTCGCTTTTAACTACAGCAAAGAACGGAATATTTAATTAACTCTAAAATTCACTGTTCTACAACATTCTAAACTATATGAAAATTGAAATACCCGACATGAAATTCATTTGAGCTAGCGAGGGACGTCCAGTTATCAAAAATACGTCCAAAGTGGAAACTATTTTCATATAAAATAGGATATTATCACAGATTTTTTTTTATTTTATTAGTACCATTTAAAAATACATAAAAAAGTTAAACTGTGTCCTGCAAAACTCTTTGTGAGTTTGACTGCAGGATCTCGAGTCTCTATACTTATAATTTAAATTAAAAATAAATTAAGAAGTATTTTCTGTTCCATTAACAGTTGACAAAAAATACTCCCTAAGTTTAACTTGAAACCTCCTTAAGTCTGGCTAAAGTTATACTTTTGTAATAGATTCATAATGGATTTTTAAAGGAAATGAAAAATGGAAAATTATTTTAATTTATCTATTATTAATTTATAGCTGTCAGGGTAAAATTCCAAATCGTTTCCTTTTTCTTTTCATGTCATAAAACATGTATATTCCAAAATGGTCGATCATCCGGGGAAGTAATTTTATATATATATATATATATATATATATATATATNAAAATAAATATCTTGCGGAGATTTGAACCTACAACTGCAAAGCCAAGTCAAAAACGATACAATGGTGCTATTAAAGTAATTAATGCATCAGCTGTATATACATATATCTATAATAAGACAAAAAAGTTCTTACAATATTTTTTTGACATACTTTTCATTTAAAGTTACTCTTGAATTCGTTTTTATTTATTAATTTTATATTAGAGAGTTTGCTTTGCTTCCTTTAAGTACCTACTGGTTCAAATAAAAAAAAATAGCTTTGCTGGATAATCCAATTATAGAGGAAGGCTATAGGTATATATCACGTTATCTTTTCGGCCACCTGATATTATTATGTCATATCGGAATAAAGCCACAGGTAAAAAAATATAAGTAAAAATTATTTTGCATTTTTTTTATTTTTAAGCATCTTAAGCACAATGAAAGCCTTTACCGATGTCATTCCTAGACCTTGCTAGAGGACGTACCGAAGCCTTAACCCTTCCTTAGCAGTCGGGAATATAAAATTAAATATTTATATTCCACATGTGAATATTAGTGTATTTTGCCTATTGGATAATGTTAGAATTAATTAATATCGATATAATCTATTGACCACAAAATACTGTCTTCCGTCAACTGCATAGATTTGCGTGAAATATCGTGTCAAGTTGCGGTAACTGATTGTTTTGTAATAGATATTATTACTATAATCATTTCCAGATTAAATGTTTACTTGATAGAGTTTATAATATAGGTAACTAGTGACCCGCAAGTGGCTCCGCCCGCCTATTATACACAATTATTTATTTACTGTAAAATACTTTAACTATAATACTATAACTTTCATATTTATGATTTGCTATAAATAAAACAAACAGTAAAGGTTAAAGGAAGGAAGGAAAGAAGAAGTTCACCGAAATGAAACAGCTTCAATTCTGAGATTAGCGTGCGCAGAAGCAAACAGATAAACAGACAAACTTCTATTTAAATTATTTAAATTTCCCAGCTAACGAGAATTTTTCGCATTTTCAGAGTCTAATGCCCCATGTCGAAATGAGTGCAAAATAGGACATGCATAATATCCTAATCTTAAAAGAGTATATTAGAAGCGTTATATATTTTGTTTTAGTTATTGTAGCTTCAGGCTGCATATAGCATGGCAGGCAGAGGGAACCTGGAGTAGAGAGAACCAACGTACCCTAGCCCACGCACGCAGCCCACAACCTGTCTGTAACACAGACGCATGCTGCACTGCTTTATCCCTCATTCGTAAATTAAAACAGGAAATGACTTTATTTGGCCATACCATAATGCCCCCAGACTTTAATAGAGAGCTTTATGAAGAACTTTCCCGAACTCAATGCCAGTTTCTCTTTAGATGCTTTGTATTAAGCTATTATTTAATAGGAAAAATTATGAAATTCTTACATTCTGATAAGCAGAATCAAAAACCATTCCCCATAAGAAAATATTCTTCTGAAAGAATATATGAACTACTCAGAAGAATACTAATTATGATAATTTAGGTTAAACTTACCATTTTCGAGAATGTACAATATATAAATAGGATTCCTTTGGAGGTGGTTCCTTGGAAGGTGTAAAGGTTTGCTACGAAGGATTCCATTACACTCACATTTAACAACGGTTTAAATATGCAGCAACTAAAAAAATAAGTTAAATTGCAAAATCACTTAAATCTACAAAAATTTCAAATATTAAACTTTAAATATTCAAGTGTCAAAACAAAAAAAGTTAATAGAAGAATCGGAATGCAGGACGTATGAGTAAAGTTTCTAAACCAAAAAAATGCATTTCAGCTTTCCCATATTTCTGTGTAACAAGTAGACCTTCACTCGCTACTACCTACCTGAAAGCAAACGTTAAAAAAACATTTATTCATAAAACTTATTTAATTTTAAAAAAATATTTCACACAAATACTCGCAGTGTAAAAAAACATATTGTATTTTGTTGAAGTCCAATTTAAATCTGATTAAAATTTTCAGTAACATGTTTAATATAAATTTAAAACAGTTATTCACGAAATAATTTTAAAGTGTGTACTTTAAAATAACAAAGTTATAAGATTTTTTAATTACTGAAGTGACTGATTGTAGGTTTAAATTTCATTTAATTATTACTTAATGTTGATGTTTCGGAAACAGCGCTCCGCCATTTACTCGCAATACAAGAAGTTTGAGAATGCCACTTAAAAAGCTAATAAGGCATTATTTATAATTAATAATAATAATAATAATAAAATAATTTATTTCTCCACACAAAGTAAAGTATACAAAAAAAGTTGTGTATATTTAGGTACATAAAAATATTATTAACTATCATGTGAGACCGACGCTTGTACTAAGCTCAGAGCCTGTATTACTAGTCGCCAGGATCTCACTCGCAGAAATGGATAAAGATGCTGGTATACACCGAGATTACAATTACAGAACAACAAGGGATAGAGAAACGAATACAATATATAAACTACAGCAATAGGTACATTAAGTAACAATGTAAATACATTAGGATTATAGATATTGGTCGCTATGGCAGAATAATGAGTAAGTTGGATGTTGGATTGCGTGCACGTGTAAGTGTAGAAGTGCGTGTTTGAATATGTGTATGTTTGTACATGTGTGTGTTTGTATATGTGTGTGTTCGTATATGTGTATGTTTTTGTGTGCGGGTGTGTGTGTATGTGGATGTGTTTTGTTTTGATTACATTGAATTTTTATTAGTTAATTGACGTCAGTATAACATAATATACAATATATTAAGAGACAACATGCGGCGTTAGGTTCCGCCGCTCAAAGCGCAATATTTCGTGACTAAGCCTAAAACGATATAATTATTTTAATGAGAGAATTGTGAAAAAAAAATCATAAATTATATTACCTACCATGATTGCGAAATATTCAATTAACAGTTAAAGATACATTTAAAATACTTTCCATATTCCAACTTAATAAGTTTAATACGTAAAACAGGAAGAAATATTATTTTTATATATGTGTATATATTTTTTGGCTTCACCCTGTCTGTTGCGTATAACAGGGTTGACAGAGGGAACCTAGTGTTAAGACACTACCTACCCCGTATTATACGTTCAACTTTCAAGACATGTTAACAGAGCGAGGAAATGATAATAATTCTATCCCCCGAATGAGAATCGAACCCATTGTATATATATGTTAACACTAGGTTCCCTCTGTGTCCCTCGCTACACGCGGGACATCGAAAACAAGTGCCGTATATTGTCTGATTGATCTTCAATAAATATATTTTGGGCGCTACCCAGAGCTCTTCAACAACGTGGCCACTAACAAAAGAAATATCTTTATCCTATCTAATGTGGATGAAATACGAACGTATATTTGTATGTAACATTTTATTTTAGGTTTTTAACTCTAAAACCGTGTAGCACTCGTAAAGTGAAAGTTAAAAAAAGTTTGTTATGGAGCAAAATATGAAAGTACGAAAATTTCAAGTTAGGACACTTTCGTCCTGGGAATATGATATGTCCGTATAAATAACATAATTTCGTGCAGGTATTAAAAAGATGAATAGCTAATTTGTTAATGATATACAAAATAATCCTATTTCTAATTCCGCAAAGTATTCTCTAGTATTAAAATGTAGGCAATATGCTTGTTACTTCATGTGAAAAGAAAAATGTTTTAACGTTAAAAATATTATAAGTTTTCATAAGTATATTTTCTCAAGAAACTTCAGTTCGGGCAAATGCACAAATATAATGATGTCACAAACTCGCTGTGGGTTTTAATAAATAGAAAATGTGGTAAAGAAAGTTATTATAAACATTCTTATATATAGATAAAAATTGGCAAATAAATAATTGTGATGAGAAAATAAAGTAAGAGTTGTTCATATTTTTTTGGCTTCAGCCCTTTTGCGACCCACGCCCGTGCTCCTTTCGGTGTCCCTTTCTACATACATCCGTCATCCAGCCATGATTCATTGTCGCCATCCATATTTCCGTTTCTTCGCCCTGGTACCGACACAAAAAGTGCGGCGTTGAGTTCCGCCATTCAACACGCAATGCCTCCAGAATTCGGTGGGAAGTGGGGAACGGAGTGTGCTAACACACCCTCTGCTTACACTGCTGTATGCCGGATACAGCGTGAAGCTGAATTGTTAATGGATATTGGAGAACATTTTTAGCGATGTAAGCTAGTAGATATCATCATCATCATCATCATCAGCCTGTCCACGTCCACTGCTGGACATAGTCCTCTCCAATGGCACGCCACTGAGCTCGATCTTCAGCTCTTCGCATGCAGCCGCTGCCCGCTACTTTGCGAATATCGTCACCCCATCTAGCTGGAGATATACTTCCTCTAATAGATATACTTCAGTGAAACCATTCGAGCTTACGCGGCGTTGAGTTTCGCCACTCACCACGGAATATCTCGAAGAATTTGGCGGATAATGAAAGACGGTGTGTTAACACTAAGTTTCCTCTGCCTACCCTCGTGTGAGAAAAATCATGACAGTTGCCTATTATACAAAAAAAATGTAAGAGCTTTAGTATAACAGTTCTTTTTTATTCTTTTTTTACTCATTTTCTAAACGCGCCGCTCTAAATGACTTTGGTCTTACTGCACTTTATGCAAAATAGTTTCTAATATAGCTTAGGTAACATTTTTAACCGTTTTACAGAGCTTCTACAAAAAAAAAGCTCAACTCAAATACTTGTATAACGCATTTTTTGTATTGGATAGTACTTATTTATGGAGGAGGCTATGTGATGTAACCCACACCCCACAAATGATTTCCCCACATCCCACATTTGACCACGAGGTCCAAGCTTCATTATATTTATATAATCTTTTTATTTAGCAAAGTAGGCAGTGGAAAATTGGAAACCTAGTGTTAAGATACTCCGTTTCCCATTAGGACACTTCTGTTATATATCTGTATAATAATTATTAGTCTCAATATAATTAATAAAACCTACAACAGACGATGCAACGAAACATTCTGCAAAAGAAGTAATAAACTAAAGTATGTTAAAGAATTGGAACGTCAACACTTTTAACTTTATACAGTTACAGTTAAGTATTTAACTTACTCAATGTGGGTTTTTAACTTTTTCCACTTGTTTTAGTAAGTTTGTTCTTAAAAACTTAAGTTTACGGCAGTTGGACTTTCGGTCGAGTCTATCGATCTTGATATTAGAAATTAAATCGATGTGTAGTGTAATTTGGATATTTTTTTTAAATACATATTGTTGTAATTTTATCTATTATTAAATAAAATGGTCTTTTTTTATGCAACTATGGTATTTAAAAAGTTGTTTTTTTTAATATTATTTATATATTCACTAGCGGACGCACGCAGCTTCGCTTGCTTATTTAGGGGTGAATTCTAATAAACCATGAAACACGTGTTCAATGCAGTATTTTTAAGAGTCTCAATTTCAAATTTAATAAAAATCGGTGGCGATTTAAAGATTTTTTCATATAAACTTTAAGCCCCTTATTTGCACCCGTAGAAGAAGAATTCTAGAAAAACCATGAAACATGTGTTCAATTAAATACCTTTAAGAGTCTAAGTTTCAAATTTTATAAAAATCGGTGGCCATTTAAAAATTTTTCCATATAAACTTTCAACCCCTATTTCACCTCTTTACGGTTAAAATTTTTCAAAATCCCTTCTTAGTGGATGTCCAGATTACAAAAGTAAACATCTGTCCAAATTTCACGTTCCTACGCGCAGCGGTTACAGCTGTGCGTGCGTCTTACCTCAGTCAGTGAGGACAAGGCCTTATCTATATATATATATATATATATATATATATATATATAAGAAGTTACAAGTTACGAATACATGTTCAATTCAAGGAACGTAACACGCTAGATGACTGTTCTGGAACAGGAATTCTCATTCGAAGTTCAAAATACATGTAAAATATAAATGTTATTCTAATTTCTTTTTTTCATTTTTTAATATTAGTTTTGTTCATTATTTACAAAATTTATTAGGTGCTATATATCTGAAATAGTTTGATTTTTTGGCGTTTATAGACACATTCCTGTGCCATTAGCTGTGACATAAAAGAAACATCCCTACGTGTATAGGAAGGCAATATGAAAAAGTAAATTTGGACCAGGTGGAACTTGATCCAATTTTTGAAATAAGGCACAATTTTTCAAAGCAGCGACACAAAAACAAAGAATAAATAAAAAACACAAAATCAATACAAAAAGCACATTTGGAACAGTTGTTCCAGCTGGAACTGGAACCTTGTTTGTTAAAGGTTTTACCACTAACCATTAATCGTAAAATATTGAGTAAAAAACTTTAAAAAGTCGGATATATTTCCGAAACAACTGAAATACAGTAAAACCTGACTGGAGCTAAAATACTTCAATAATGGGTAAACCACAATAAGCTCTACTTACTTATCTTTACCTATTATCTCCATAGAAAATAGTACGTTATTCCAATGTATGTGTGTGATTTGAAGCGGCGGGAAGCTTTGCCCGTCGCCTTTTTAATTTTCCTTTTCCTACTAAAAATGCAAGAGATTTTCCACTAGCTGCTGTTTTCACTCCTTTATTTCTACAAAGCAATTTATGATTTCCCTAAATTTTGTTTTTAAAATGCAAAACGCGTTTGATGTCACGCCTAATGTTAAATTAACATTTTTGTGTGTATTTCCTCTCCTGCAACTCGGTATGGTGGTCAAGTTCTTGCGTCTTTACATTTTAAATGTTAAATAAAAATATTTTTATTTCCTCCTAAGGGTGCAAATTGTATGGAATGTGAATTGAATGTATGGAATGTGAATTGTATGGAAAAATCTTTAAATGGCCACCGATTTTTATAAAATTTGAAACTTAGACTCTTAAAAGTATTTAATTGAAGACATGTTTCATGGTTTTCTAGAATTCTCCTCCTACGGGTGCAAATAAGGGGTTGAAAGTTTATATGAAAAAATCTTCAAATCGCCACCGATTTTTATAAAATTTGAAATTGCGACTCTTAAAAATACTTCATTAAACACGTGTTTCATGGTTTATTAGAATTCACCCCTAAATAAGCAAGCGAACAAAGCGTTTGATGTCACTCCTAATATTAAATTAACATCTTTGTGTGTATTTCCTCTCCTGCAACTCGGTAGGGTCGTCAAGTTCTTGCGTCTTTACATTTTAAATGTTAATTAAAAATATTTCGTAGTCTTTACATTTTAAATGTTAAATAAAATTATTTTTGAGGGGCTAAAAGAGAAATGAATAGTTATGGATAGAAATGAATATGACACTTAATTCCTTTCATCAAAAAAGTCGTATATCCTGGAAAGTAAGCTGCTAAATTATTTGGTAATGAACAACTGTCGATATTGATATTTTTTGTATAAAAAAACTTAAAACAACATTTTATAGACCAATTTTAAACACACGCCTAAATGTATATTTAGGTGATATAACTTAAACGTTAACCAATGTCCAGAGTACAAAATACAAACACAAATAACAAGAACACAATTTAACTTATACGGATTTAGTTGACGAGTATTGCATTGCTCTCGTAGAATAGAATGTAATAAAACTTTTAATAACCGCACAGGTAATATGGAGAGTTCTCACTCCACGCTGGATATAAAGCATCTCCTATTTACGTAAAGGAGTACCAATAGTGAGAAGTTGCTAGCCGCCGCGTTATATTGCATTCCGAAGCGACGCCATTGTTTAAATACATGAAAATGAAATGCATGGAGTTACATATTATATATTATACATTATACAGTAGTAAGTACATATTTATATATACGCCATACGAACTGATAGTACACACTAATTAGTAGTTTTTACACTGGGGGCCTCATTTAATTACGCCGCCCCGGACCTCTCACGGGGTTAGTCCGCCCCTGATATAAAGGTAAATTCACCATTCGTTTTTAGCTTTTTTAAGGTTCCGTAGTTCAAAAGCAAAAAAAAACGGAGCACCAAAGTGTCAAGTCAAGAACAAAATGGTAACCTACATTATAAACGAAGGAATAAATGCGAAAAACAAACCAACTTATATTTATAATTAATCTCGTACAAAATGAGTAAAATATGCCTGTAAATTTGAATTTGTCTACTTAAGAACTGACAACAACAATTACATAATTATACTAGTTTGGGTGACAATGCACGATAAAATATGTGACGTCATTCTAAATCTAATATGGTAGACCATACAAGACGGCGGAATAGTTATTTTTTAAGTACTTCTACAATATGAGTATCAAATGAAAGGGCTTGTTGAGAACAACTTGAAAAATAATGTGATTTCATTATAAATCCAATATGGAGGAAATCGAAAATAGCTGAGTATCTATTTGGTCTACTTCTACAATATAGATATTAAATGAAATGGGTCGTTGACCGTAACCCGAAAAATAATGTGACGTTATTCTTAATCCAATATGGCGGTACATCTAAGATGGCGGATTAGTAATTATTTATGAACTTCTGCAATATGGGTATCAAATGAAAGATCTTGCCGAGTACAATTAGAAAAATTATATGACATCACTTGAAATGCAATATATTCAATGCTCGTCGCGTTAATCAATATTTAATTAAATTGAAACTTTAAAAATTTTAACTTTGCAGATTTTACATAATTAAATTAGTACTATTTTATTTACACAAGTATATCGCGCGACAAGCTTTTATGATCATATAAATTGTGTACAATTAGGTTATGAGTTGATAGTTAAAATTTAAAAGACAAAATTTATTTTCTTCTTTTTAGAGCGTTTAAATAAAAGCTTTTTCTAAAAATGATTTTTTGCTTATAATTTATTACTACTAGACCTAGTATCCCGTTTTTTTTAGTAGTTTAATACATTTAATATCCTCTTATAAAGTCGACCATAATGCCATCTATGGAGTATTTTCCTTGAAACTTTCACATAGTCTCTACGCATTTCAATAGATGTCAGCTACCGAAAAGAGTAGCCTATATACTTACTCCATAACAAACTAGATTGCTCTTTCAAATGCAGAATATTACTTAAATTGGAATTACTGTTGATATAAGATGGCGTTAAATATTATCGTTGCAAAACATTGTATGATATATGACACGTACCTATTATTATAACTAGTATTTTACGACATAGAATATCTTCTTTGTTTTGTTAAAAAAGCGTGACGCTGTATCTTGCAGCACGGTACGTAGAGGGAACTTGGAAACCTAGTGTTTAGACACAAGGTTCTCATTAAGACTTACTAACTATATTTAAAATACTGTTACAATTTTTTGTAAACAAAAATACTTTAAAAAATAATAATACTTTGCTTTTGTGTGACTGTACACAGATAATGTAAACAACAGACAAGAACAGAAGGGAAAGAGGAACAGAAGGGACATGACAGAAGAGAACCTAGTGTTAAGACTCTCCGTTCCCCACTTTCCGCCGAATTCTGTAGGCATTGCGTGTTGAGTGACTTAATTGCTCAGCTTCCGCCTCGCAGACTGTATAGTCCTCTATTCAATAACATGTCAGGCTCGGCTCCGTTACCAGTGCGAGGAAATGAAAATATTAAATATATCAATTCCTGGAGTAGGATTCCACGACAGGCGTCAAAGGCTCTCAAAGTATTAAACTGCGTCTAAAAAAAGTAACAGATAAATAAGAAAAAATGTAAATTTGTACCTTCTTAATAACTTGTAATTTATCTGGTGCGTTTTTTTTTTCGGCCTTGAGGTTAATGCTGTTAGCCCTATTGGCTTTTACAGCGACACCGGTTGGGTAGGGAAGAGAGTACTCTGTCCCTGAAGAAATGCAAGCACTAAGTGCCTGTGAGCTGCCTGTGAGGAAGTCGACGACTGTAAGGGCGCCCCCTGCGGGGCTCGACCCTCGGTTTGCGGCCGTCGACTGGAACCTGGTGCGTGATTAAATTTGTCCTCACTTTCCGTCGAATGTTTTGAAGCATTGTGTGTTGTGAGTAGCAAAATGCTAAAATATGTAAATAAAAAAAATATTTCTTTCCAGTTTTGTATTACATATAATGTTACATCAATAAAACAATACATTGATAAAATGGAAAATGTTTTAAATTCCATATTTCTATAGGCTTGGATGTGTACCACATAAATAGTAAAAGGACGATCAGTGCTGCCCAATTATATTATAGTAATAAGCCACTTCTCAGCCGAATATAATGTAATATCCATTGTTCTTACAGAATATTACACATTTACCTATGTATCACATGTAGACGCAAATTATATACATAAGCATAAATTTAAGACTTTTCGTATATAAATCATCTAAAATAATATTTTAGTATCACATAAAAGGAAAACACACATTAAGAAATAAGTACTTAGATATACATATCTTAACGCGACATTGTAACTCCTTAATGATATAATTTTTTCTGTTCTCGTCCCATTAATAATCCTCGTCTCATCTCGTCTCATTAATCCCGTTCTGACTCGAGCAATAAGCCCGGGCTCAGGATACAATATCTTCCGTATAAGACCTGAGTACATACATACGAGTCAGGTGTACGTAGCAGATCGTAATCCATACCTATATTATAAATTCGATAGTAACTCTGTCTGTCTGTCTTTTATGCAATCAGGGCCAAACCGCTAATTTTATTGTAAAATACTCATATAGAGATACTTGAGGGTCTCGGCATGAACGTAGGATGCTTTTTTTTCTCACATTTTTAATATTTTCGATATATACCAATATATTAAAATACTTATTAATTTGACATGCAATTTATTCCGCCATATTAATATCATAGTCGCTATGCGACCGTTGCTAAGCAACGATTTGTAAAGTTTGTTGTTAGAAAACGTCACCCAAAATGAGCTTGCTTAACGCATCTCTCTATTGGAAACTGAAAATAATTTCATAAATATATTTAATAAATATTCGTATAATTCAAGCGGGCGTAGCCGCATTCGGGTCCACTAGTAATAAATAAATGCTTTATTCAATAATTAAATGCTACATATACAGTCTATCTAATTTAGTTGAAATATAGAAAAAACGCAGCACGTGCTCCAATTCTGTAGGTTAGATAAATATTGACGAAACAGCAAATACACAGAATATGTACAACACTAATTGCAGTTCATTCTGTTAAAAGTGGCAATGTAGTACTTAATTACATAATTAATACCGTGAGGTCTACAATATATTTAGTCTAAAGTATCTAGGTATAAAATGGTCTGCAACATTTAACCTCTTCACCAAAATTAAGAATTCAATCAATCAAGTATCGCCCTCTAAGAAATGTATAGATCAGTCGTAGAAGTCTATATCCTCACCTCATCTTTCCGTTTTCAGGATCCATGGTAGATATTTATATAATGATAGATACTGTATTGCATTAATATTTATTTTCAAAGATTTGATTCTCTAAATTTGCAGCCTCAACCCTCACGCGCACCCTTAACTGTCCGTTAGTTCTAAATCTAAGTTTGCAAATTACACATGGAAACGGCCCGATGTCATCGTGTGCCATCAGATGTACGTTCAAACCCTGTTTAGTAACGTACGCCTTGCCACATCTCTCGCGTGTATGTTCCGGCTTTTTACATGTATGTTACAAAAGAAGGCTCGATAATGAGCGTTTGTGTTTAAATATTTTCTTGCAGACATGACAAATTAGCGTGACCTTGGACCTTGCTTTGTTTGTGTGGTTCTCTTATAAGCCAAATATTGCTGATCAAGTTCTTCGGCAGCTTCAAATGACTCGTTGCATCCGGAGCAGGCATGTTTATTTCTATCAGGAGTTTTATAATGTACTTTAGTTTGACTTATTTCGGAAAACTTTTCGTAACGTAAAGTTTTGCCTTACGAATGTTACAATTTGCACATTTGTATGGATTGCAACTCTCGTGAATCTCAATTCCATGTATTTTAAGTTCAGCGACGGTAGGAAAATATGATTCACAATATTGCCACTGCCACTTATAATTCCTTCCTTTCATTCCTTTCCTCGGGTTTTTTTCTTTTTCTGACTTACTTGGTTGTTCACTTTGGTTCTAGGTAATTCAGCTGATGATCCAAGTTCTCGTTCGATTTTAGACGTTACTACGTTGACTTCTAAATCTAATGGAAGTATATCGTCGACATTTAATAAATAATATATTTCGTCAATATCATATGAAGCGTCTTTCAATCCGGCGCACACCTCTTGAGCGCAGTCGACCATTTTTACTAATTTATAAACCTTCTAGAAAGAAGTATAACTGCGCATGCGCGCTGCACGATAGTAAATAAATGAATCTGTCATTCAAGTCGCATCTATATTTATGTTAAATTCCACCAAATTCTTTAATACTGTTTGAAGCGTATCGCTTTTAACTGAAATATCAACAATCGCGATATTAGGCTTACACAAAGCAAATAAACGACATACGTCATATTGATTTTTCGGCATGACTCGGGAGTAGTAGTTGGTACTGAATTATTAAAGTTTTTAGACAGTCACTTGATTTTCCGTTAATTGACCTGTAATATCCTGGCCCTAGACAAAATATGCAGACCGATGAGCCTTCGACAGGAACATCTAAAACAAGAAAAGGGAAACGTTTATATATAGAAATATTGTGTACATATAATTAAAATTTAATAAATACTGCTATCTCTACATGGAAGATAAGGAGAATTACTTATGTAAAAGGACCCCTGACTGGATTTTTGTCTAATTGTCTGTGTCTCAACACGCCTCAAGAATTCGCCAGAGCGCTTTTCACATCCTTAAACGCACGTAGGTATTCTAATGGACGGAGTTCAACGGAGTGTCTTAACACTAGAATCTCAGGTCCCAAATGTCTATCATATACAACAAACCAAAAATATTTTAATTAAAAATTGTATACCTACATTTTTTAGTCTATCTCAAAATTGTTATTTTACGCGTTCTTTACCGACACTAGTTTGTCTTATACTAGAAATAGAAATAAGATGGGTATTTTCTTTAAAAAAAAAATAATAAGTAAATGAAATTCAGTAAATCGCTAAAATCGCGGTCGCGGATCATTTAATACAAATTATCATGAAATATTAGCTGCCGCTTATTGCAATCACACAAGAGAGAAAAAATGTTGCCACACCTCGTTGTACCATGCACTCTATCGATTTTTCACTTGTCTTTGTCGGTTAAAACCATAATTTCTAAAACTAAAACTAGTAACTTACTTTATATCCTTTCTCAGAACATTTCAAGAGCATAAAACACTGAATCCAACTATAAGAACAATGGAAAAAATATTATTTTAACATAGAGCTGCTGCCCGAATGACGTCTAGACTGTAGTGTCAAAGTCGATAATTTTTTGATTCGTCCTGCGCATGTTGGACGTCCGTCTTCATCGACCCTATCTCGCCCATTAGGCATGGTGTTTCCAGGTGAAAAATATGGATAAGCAAACAAGTAGTTTTTTTTATTAATCTTAAAAATCAGGTATCATTTACTGGATAGATTTGAATGACTCTCATAATGTTTTAATATAAAATCATGAGCGTACCGTGTGCAAGTGGATTCTAACAGATCTACAAGTATATTAATTACAGTTTAATTGCTAACTTATCCTCTCTTTATTATGGACGGTGTTACTAGATGACTAAAACATTAATTTATAAAAAAAAGCCGATTTCAATAAAAAGGGAGAAAAAAGGAATATACATATATATATTAATCTATTATTTTCATCCTAGGCGTCGTATTATTCATCAACGAAGCCGACCCGTACTTCCACAAGTGGTCGTAAGGCTCGGAGGACTCGCTCTGCCGCTCCAAGTCCCTGGTGAAAGTGGGTACCCAGTCCTCGCCTCAGTGCTGCGCTATCTGCGCAGGTGGTACCTATAATAGCTGAGCGAGGACCTCCGGGCCGCCCTCAATACCTTTCTCTACCGCACCTCAGATCGAAGTAGTCGTATCATGCTGGTCCTGGCTTCGAATACGCCGCAACAGTTCGACTCAGCCATATACGATAAGTTGGACTGAGAAATCTTATTATAAAAAAAAAAAAACAGACCTAAAAGAATAACTATGGTTCATAACTTTTACATAATTGACTGTAATAATGTCTTTTACAAAAATGATTTACAGCTTTTACAAACAATATTTAAAGGCAATCTGCCATGTTACACTACGGCTATTTTTTACTCATGTAACCTGGCTCAATTTGCCCACCTGAAACTAGAGCAATCTGCCAACCTTAATCTGCAATCTACTCACTTTGACCTGCGGCAATCTGCCCACTTTAACTTGCGATAACCTGCCCATTTTAAGATGCGGCAATCTGCCCATTTTAATCTGTGGCAATCTGCCCACCTAAATCTGTTAAAATCTACCCACCTTAACCTGCGGAAATCTGTTCACCTTAACCTGCGGCAATCTGCCTACTTTAACTTGCGGCAATCTGCCCATTTTAAACTGCGGCAATCTACCCATTTTAAGCTGCGGCAATCTGCCCCTTTTATTCTGTGGCAATCTGCCCACCTAAATCTGCGAAAATGTACTCACCTTACCTCCGGAAATCTGTTCACCTTAACCTGCGGCAATCTGTTCACCTTAACCTGCGGCAATCTGTCCCTCCTCACTGTGTCCTCCCACTGGCTGCGAGCCAGCGAAGATTAGAATCTTCTGTGAAACGTGGCGGCAGAAGCCTGCTAGGCACCTCACGGGGTCAAAGGTGATGCTGTCATCATTGATGATCTGCTTAAGGTAGCACGCGACAGCTCCCTGCGCGTCTACTTGGCCCACGTTGGTAGGTGATCAGCTTTGCGGCAATTTGTTAACCTGAAACTGGGGCAATCTGTCCACATGAAGCTGGGGCAATCTGCTCACATGAAGCTGGAGCAATCTACCCACATGAAACTGGGACAATCTGTCCACATGAAACTGACACAATCTGTCCACATGAAACTGGGACAATCTGTCCACATAAAACTGGGACAATCTGTCCTCATGAAACTGGGACAATCTGTCCACATGAAACTGGGACAATCTGTCCTCATGAAACTGGGACAATCTGTCAACATGAAACCAGTACAATCTACCTAACCGAAACTAGGGACCATCTACCCAACCGAGACTGGGGGCAATATACCTAACCGAAACTGGGGGCAATCTACCCAACTGAAACTGGCAGCAACCTGCCCAACTGAAACTGGGGCAATCTGCCCAACTGAAACTGGAGGCAATCTGCCCAACTGAAACCAGGGCAATCTGCCCAACTGAAAATAGGGCAATCTGCCCAATTGAAAATAAGGCAATCTGCCTAACTGATATTGGAGGCAATCTGCCCAACTGAACCAGGGGCAATCTGCCCAACTGTACCAGGGGCAATCTGCCCAACTGAAAGTAGGGAAATCTGCCCAACTGAAAGTAGGGCAATCTGCCCATCTTTTACTGGGGCAATCTGCCCATCTTTTACTGGGGCAATCTGCCCATCTTGAACTGGGGCAATCTGCCCATCTTGAACTAGAGCAATTGCTCTAAAACTAAATCTAAAACTATATATTAAACATAACAATTCACTTAGAAGTAAATAAATCCATATACATGTATACTTTATCTACGTGACATAAGTATACACTGTATACTATACTTTTAACTTCACTTAACTCCACGCTTTATTTCGGGGCAGTCAGAGAGAAAGGAGCGCCAAACGCCACGGGCCCCTACATACCTCCCTAGCCCCGTCCACCGTCATCAACCTCTTTATACATGCTACTTTTTTATTATTTGAACTTTATTTAATAGTATTAAAATATTATCTAGACTATTTATCAACTTATACAAGACTTCATTAAATTAAATAATTCGAGACTGACATTCGTTATCATCATGACTACCCGATTTGGCTTGAGAATCACTATCGTCTGAAAGATGGTTAACACTACCCACGCTCTAACTTTATCTATGGCCACTATCGTTTTATAAACACCCCTACACTTTTTGTAATTGGGTGAAGATCTTAAATGTCACATTTGTTTTTTTATTAAAACTTGTAGGTTACAAGTTTTTTTACTTTTACGTTTTTTACAAGTTTTATTACGAAAAACTCTAACGAAAAATTGGTTTTGGTACTTACACGGCGGTTCTTTTATGCTATTATATATTTGACCCCCTTTTTTTTAAATACTTCATTTATAATTTTTTTACGAATTGTTTCTCTATTTTATTCTTTATATCTACGCTTAATGACTTTAATATAAGACTATCAGAGCTGCTACTCGCATTTTAAACCTCAGTCGGCGTTCAACCGATTCCTTTATTATGAATATTATTTAACAACAATTATTGTCTGCAATTGCTAAAGATTGAATTAAAGTACGTATTAAACAGCACTAGCAATACTAAACAGAATGTTTGTATTTATTATCGTCTACTTTTTTATACCTCAAAAGGGTTTGTTATTATAATGGTAATGACACTTTAAGTTAATAGTTAGGGAGGCGAAGCAGCAAACTGTGGAGTCACTCGAGCGTCATGGAGACCTATTGGGTTGCGAAGCTTAGATGATAACAAGAAAAAAATGTCATATAAAAAATTTCGTTTCACCGGTGGGTTGAGGGGGCTATAGATTTTCAAAAATGTAAAAAAAAACTGTTCCATGGACATACTCGAGCGCGTCAGATATTGATATCATCAATTGCCTACGTCTTCTTAAATGTGTTAATTGACATGAAAATATGTTAATCTGACAGTTTCCATGGTGGAGGTGGTCGTACGTAAGGGCTAAAAATGGCAAAAAAAAAATATTGTCGAGCGCGTCAGATTTTCTAAGGGGGTGTTAAGTGAACCTAAAAAAAAGCTCTTATGTAATAATCTGACGATTTGGATGTGACGCAAGCTCGTAATCGTGGTTTGAAAATGCAAAAAAAAATCCTCATTTTGAAATACTCGAGCGCGTCAGATTAAGATATATATGGTTCATCTTCATCCCCTAGACGTGATATCTCAAAATCAGACGATTATCTGAAGGGACTTGCTTAATCTGACAATTATTAATATTTTTTTAAACCAATACAATGAACAAGTCAGCGTTGTATCCCATACACAGCAGGGTAGGCAGAGGGAACCTAAGGTTAAGACACTCTGATCCTCACCTCTGATGCCTTCTCATTTTCCACAAAATTTTGCTGTTGTTTTAAATACTGAAAGTCGGGCGGTATTTTGATAGATGTAAACAATTTATAACAATGTGAGTGATATACTTTATCTAATGATGATTCAATGAAAAGTTCTAGATTATTGTATGTTGTCCGTGACTTTCGGAGAACCGGTTTGCTCCGCCGATATTCTAAAATATTATTATTATTATTATTATTTTTATCCATTTTGTGATTTTATACTAGGGCCGATATTTTTACTCTGTGACACTTTAAAATTAATAAAGCGGCGAAAAATAACCCCTTTAGGCCACAAACTTTCATCCAAGAATAAAGAAACTTTACTTTGTAATACAAAAAAATTATATGCACTATATTCACATTCACGCCTTATAGATATTCTCTCAAGTTTAACGGTTTCCTGAGTTTTCTTATGTATGTACGTAGTAATATCCGATTCTGAAGTATTTTTATGAACATTGGTAATAAACAGGGGTGTATACCGCTCTGCCGCTCTGAATTTTTCCTCTGCATCAACTACCACGCTCCCAGTTTTCCCTTCAATATGATTCCTTCTTTTCCGTCCTTTTTTATGAACTAGTTTCCACCCCTCATTCGAGTTGGGTTTCGCTTGCGACTTTGTGACTATAGCATAAGACTTATTTTGCACTGTCTTATCGCATTCACTCAGCTGACAGTCTTTGTCGTCAAGTGACTCATCGCTTACCGATCGCACTAATACACTTTTGTTGATAATTGTTTTATTACTACCTCCCGCGGTTATATTATTTAATCTTTTGAAATTGAGATTTTCGTTTTCGTTACAGCTTATAGGCGATTCATCCACATTTATTAAGCCTATAGGACCGCTTTCCCGGCACGCGCCCCTTTTAAGGTTGACATTGGCAGTAGAAACGCGGGGTGACGCACATTGTAACTCGAAAATATCCCTTTTTACAGCTTCCAAATGATCGATAGATACATAAGAGGACTTAATAATGTCAATCTCGCTACGAACCAGCGCCAAATCCTTTAGGAGCTTGGATGTATCCAGGTGATCAAACAAAATAGGAGGTAGTTTTTCCAATTCTCTTGCTACGAATACTGGGAGTAGGTCAGGATCAGTTACTTTGAAAAAGCTGATTATATCAAATAAATCACGATTCCCTTTCCCCCTGCCTTTTCTAATCGTTTTACGTTGATCGGTTGGAACTGACTCAAAAAGTAACTCCTTTGACCTACTTATTTGTTCGTTGGAGAACGTTGAAGCACATATCTTCACTAAGGTTTCTTCGCCAGCTATCGATATTTTATTTTGTAAATACGATAGCAGTTCGTCTATCACAATATTGCAACTGTTACATTTAATCGTACACGACATCGCACTTAATGTTGTATTCACTTAAGTGATGCAAGTAAAAGCCTTTTTTTTGAAGTGCACTTGTTTCATATTATCACGTTTACGTTTATTTAGTTACAATTTACTATACACGTTAGACGCCGCACGCGCACACGAGCGGTCAGCGTCAGTGTAATGCGACGAATACACAGTGATATTGATACATTTCTGTAATTTTTCTAATGTAAATTTGATTCTATTTTGCAAAATAGCTTCACCACAAAATATACATTTTACATTAATATCACTCAATATAAACTTTAATTTGCAGAAATTTTATAAAAATTACAAAATTATCAAAACATTTGCAAATACGTTGTTAACACAGCTGCCATGGCAACAGAAACCAAAATCGAGATGGAGTGAGAGAGTAATAGAAATACGAAGAGAGGAATATAGGCAATTCTTAGGTACCTACATTAATTTTATCGATCAATTTCTATTACTTCGGCTTGTGGAATTTGTCAGATTATATGTTTTTTGTAATCCTTGAATGATTCCCTTCAAAATAAAAAAAAAATTAGCCGCGCTCGAGAATGTCCAGATAACGTTTTTTTTT
>JAAIXI010000208.1:0-24686 GCA_013403645.1 Heliconius nattereri | reverse complement strand
TAAGAGACAGATGTGCTCTAGTTGACCTCGAGCGCTGGCCTCTTCCTTTGAAGAATTCCTGTCACTCGATGGCTTCGGCTTTTCATTTTTCTTAATTTTCATAAAATGTTTTCATAAAATAATTTCATAAAATGGGACTGTGGTATGATAAAGATTATTAGATTCAGTAGATATCTTCGAAATAGGTTGCTGTGCGGAAAATTTCTTAGTTGCCTCGAAAATTTCAGTTTTTTAGTGTTATTTCAGAATTTCCTTGTAGGTAATTAACAATAAGATCATATAGGTATGATTCACCGATCTTCGGGCATTCAGCCTCTATGTACATAAAACCTTTTTCGTGAATTGCTAGGAAGGGGTGAGAGGAATAAAGGATGTGGCGATTTATTTTAGGTACAGAGTACAAATGATTTAGGAAAATTCTTAGGGAAAACAATTGGAAACTTGAAAACTAAAATAATATCTTTAGCATTATAATAATAACCTACCTTTATAACGTTAAAATAGTCTCTAAAACTAATATCTAAAGGTTCATTTTTCTTATATAATGTATTTAATTTGCTTAACATAACTTGATACATACTAAAAGTGAAAATAGAATGATAATTATAATAAAATTAAAAATATTTGAGTTATATGTGTAAAAGTTATAAAATTAGGTTTTCAATTCCGTATTAATGTTCATTTCATAATCTATTACATAATCTATCAATGAGTCCTCTCTTAACACGATTAAACTCAAAAGTTGTCAGCTGCATTGCATTTGGAAAAGGGAAAGCTTTAAAATCTCAACTAGCCTAAATAACAAAATTCAGGGTCCATTATCCAAATTACTAAAATTAATTTCCTCCGCTAGGGTCAAGGTCGTCAGTCTGTGACAATCGAGCACTATTAGGTACTCTTTTTAGCCTCGTTTTTGCAATAGGTAAGCGTTTTTTCTTTGTATAAATGTGTATTGGTAAATCAGCTAAAACATTATCGTGAGTGAAACGAGGGGCTAGTTTTTGTCGAGATGATTTAGGGTTTCGTATGAATATCTGTTGGTCGGATAAGTAAATAGTCTCGGGTTCCCTATTTTTATTTAAATTTTCAATAATTTGGGTTCGTTGGTGTAAAGAAGATTCGTTAATAATGTCATAAACCTTTTTCATTCGGTCACGATGATCGCTTATATATAATTGTAATAATTGTTCTGTCAGGTCAATGTCTACGGGGTCACGGGGGTCGAAATGTCCAGTTATTATATCTAAAGGTCGACATTTTGTGAAACTATGAATAGAACTATTGTAAGCTAGGAGAGCATAAGGCATGAGATTAATAACTGATTCTCCATTTTGATTTAATTTTAATATTCTTAAATGTTCCAATAATGTGGAATGGAGCCGTTCCACTATTCCATTTTCATTAGGCGAACAAGGTAAAATCTTATGGTGAATAATTTTATGTAGTCTAAGGAACTCTAAAAATAATTGGTTTGAAAATTCAGGACCTCTATCGGTTACGACCGTCAAGGGCACACCGTGATGAGTGCAAAACTTTAATAACCCTTGTACGACACTAATCGCAGTAGCATCCCTTAAATGATAAGCTTGTGCGTATTTTGAAAATGCGTCAATTATTGTTAAATATTTTTGATTTTCTACACTAAATAAATCTAAATGAACTATGGTGAAAGGTTTAGTTGGGGGAGGAACAATTTGAAATTTTTGCTTAATAGGATTACGGTCATACTTTGCTTGCCCACAGATAGAACATTCATTAATATATTTCGTAACCTGTTCCTTTAATTTTGGCCAAAAATATCGTTTCGATAACGAGAGATAACTTTCATTTATTCCGCGATGGTTCGTTTTACCTTCATGATAGTTTTTAATTATTTCCTGTTGTTTTAAATAATCTTTTACATTTTCTAAATTATTTTTACAAAGGAGAAGGTCCATTGAAGAATTTTTAAAGTTATTTTGAATTATTGGGATTATTTTATACATACCTAATGGGGGATTAATTAAAATACCAGTTTTTACCTTGGGATTTATGTATTCTTTTACCGCGTTTACTACGTCATTTTCTAGACTTGAACTTGAAATTGAAATTGTAGTTTTTATATAATTTTCAAATATTTTCGATACCACAGGTCTACTTTTAATATCGCCAACTATGTTAAAAATAATCTGCCTATGAAATTTATTTAAAGGGTCGTCAGTTATGGGAATCTCTAAAATGGGGTTTTCTGAGTCTGTATGTACGGTTGCTGTATTTGAATTCGAAGGGGATTTTTCTGAGCAATTTACTGCAATTGAATTCGCTTCTTCATTATGGATTTCTATACGGGATAAAGCATCGGCATTGCAATTATATTTACCCTGTTTATATATTACAGAAAAATCATATTCACTTAATTTTAACCTCCATCGAGTCAGTCGGGAATTGGGTTCTTTAATATTCATAATCCACTGAAGGGGTCTATGGTCAGTCATAATTTTAAATTTTCTTCCAAATAAATAGGGGCGGAAATACTTCGTAGCCCAAACTATCGCTAATAATTCCTTCTCAATTGTGCTATAATTAATTTCGCTCGTATTTAAAGTTCTAGATGCATATGCAATGGGTTTATCTGAACCAATAGGTCCTTGCGAAAGTACAGCGCCTATAGCTAAATTCGAAGCGTCCGTAGTCAGTATAAAGTCCTTAGAAAAGTCGGGGTATTGTAAGATGGGATCGTTAATCAATAATTTTTTACATTTTTCGAAACAATCTGTATAATCTTGATTTAAAATAATTTTTGAACCCTTTTTTAAGCATTGAGTGAGTGGTTTTATAATCTTTGCAAAGTTGGGAATAAATTTTCTATAATAACCTACGAGTCCTAAAAATCGTTTTATCTCGGTACTCGTTTTCGGAATGGGATAATTTTGAATAGCAGATATCTTGTCGGGATTTGGTTTTATTCCGTCGCATGTAATAATATGACCTAAATATGCTGTTTCTTTTTTTAAAAATTCCGACTTACTCATTTGTATTCTAAAATTTGACTCGCGTAACCTATCAAAGACTTTTCCTAAATTTTCTATGTGTTCTTGAAGTGAAGTGCTAAAAACTATTATGTCATCTAAATATACTAAGCATATTTTATTTTGTAAACCACGTAAGACATTATCCATGACCCTTTGAAAGGTCGAGGGTGCGTTTTTTAAGCCCATGGGCATTCTTAAAAATTCGAAATGCCCATGCTCCACATTAAAAGCGGTTTTAGAAATATCAGCGGGGTTCATCTCAATTTGGTGGAACCCGCTAGCAAGGTCTAATGTACTGAAATATTGACAATTACCTAATTTGTCCAAAATATCCGATATATTCGGTATAGGATACTTATCGTCAATCGTTTTTTCATTAACTTTACGAAAATCTATGACAATGCGCCACTTAGTTTTTCCGGAAGCGTCGCTTTTCTTTGGAACGATCCATATGGGAGAGCTCCAAGCTGAGTCTGAGGGTCTAATAATTCCTTGATCTAACATGCTCTGAATTTGCTCCCTAACTTCCTGTCTATGTATAAAAGGATACCTATAGCTTTTAGTATATACGGGTATTTCATCTGTCGTTTTAATCGAATGCTTAATTGTATTGCTAAACGTTAAGGTTTCGCCTTCTAAATAAAATATATCCGAATAACCACAAAGCGTTTCTAAATTAATTCTTTCTTCCTCATTTAAATGGCTAGTTCGTAAACGGGAGAGAACATCTTTTTCGCGTTCTATCATTCGCTCGGTATGCTCATATTCGATATTATTCAATTCCGCCTGGATAGGTTTGTCGATAGAAAAAATTATGTCATTGCGTGTGGGGTTATAAATTTCTAAAATAGCTCTGTTATTTTTCGCGCAAGTTAAACACTCCTTTATAATACAACTAGAGATTACTTGTTCTGGGATAAAAATTTCACCTTCACGAATATTAATTGGTAATTTTACTAATTTCGAGGTACCTGCCGGTATAATATTTTCGTACAAATTTAAATTACACGAATCATAAATTTGAATAGGGTTGCACGCGTTTGAAGTAACAAACAATTTTCTTTTATAATCGATAGTCGCTTCTCATTTATCTAATAAATCCGTACCGATTAAACCGTCAAAATAATTATGGAACTTATATATAAAAAATGTAATGCTATCTTTACTATTAAATTCAGAAAAACTGGGAATAGTTACGGAATACTTATGTCTACTTACAGCGTGTACGTTACTTACTTCGAAAGGATCATATTTTAAAGAAAATTTATTAAAATATTTTTCTACTGCATCTGGACTTATAAAAGATTGATTCGCGCCGGTATCGATAAGCAATTTTAGAGGGGGATTTTTAATCTGAATATAGGGAAGTTGACGTTGAGTTTGGAGATTAAGTTCTATTTTGGTTTGTCTAAAATTTTGATTTTCTGAAAATCCTCTTCTTTACTAAGGGTTGATGACGAAGGTTCCTCTACAATTGGTTCGCAATTTTGAGATAATTCTTGGGGTGGTTCGCTATTATAATATGGATTTTCGTAATAATAATCGTCATAATTATAATATTCATTATCATCATAATAATCATAATAGTCATAGTACTGGTCATAAAGGTCACTGTCGTGGAAATTCATTTCCCTTGTTTTAAAATAATTCGACGGTGGAGGGTTTCCGTGCTTACTCCAATCATGTCCTGGAATATGTCTAGTGGGTGGTAAATTTCTAGGTACAAAATTACTAACACCGCTCATAGGACGAGGTGCTTGAGAGGTCGAGTTAAATTGTGGGGGTGCATTACGTGGGATAATTCTAAATGCATTATGGGGATTATAATTCGGGGGTTGTGCTCTAAATATTTGTTGAGTACGTGTTGGGCCTAAGTGTTGTCTATGTAATGTCTGTTGTGGGTTAGTTATAAAATTATTACGAAGTGGATAATTAGTTTGAAAATGTGGCTTAAACTGTGGAATGTGGTTATTAAAATTATTTACCTTAAAAGACTGAGAAGAAAAGTTCTGGGGGTGCTTTGTCCTGTCGGGTTCATTTCGAGCCTGTAAATACATAGTATTTAATTCGTCTTGAACGAATTCTAACGCTTTTTCTATGGTTTCCGGCCTCATGCATCGTATGCGTGAGCCTAAGGGGTCCTTTAAACCTCTTAAGAACGCTTGCAAAGTTAATTTCTGATATAAAATTCTTTTAGCTTCTATTGTAGTACCAATTTCCTCATGCAATGTAATATATGTCATTATTGTACTAAATAAATTTTGGCAACGTTCATAAAATTCCTGAGGGGTATTAGATCCCTGTGTTAAAAGAGAGAGATCATTGTACAACGCAGTTTCATCGCGTTGATCTGAAAAATTATTAATTAGCGACTTACGAATGCCACTCCAGTCTGATGGAATACCACTTGTATTTATTAAGCGTGCCGCTGAGCCTGTTACTTTATTTAAAATACCATTTGCAAGAGCAATACTAACTAAATTATTTTCGGGATTATTACTAATAAATTCTTGTACCAATTGATCGCATAAACTAATAAATCTGGGTAAAACATTTGAATTTCCGTCAAATTCGGGCACTAGGCGTAAAGCTTTAAAAATGTTATCTAATTCCGACATTTTAATTTAATTATAGTCTATTTAATTATATAATAAAAAAATTATTACGTTATAATAATAATTACTAAACCTATATATCTTAGATTACCGAAAAAGGAAATTTAAGAACGGCGTTTTTATTTCGTATTAAACCTACGTATCTCCAATTGCCACAAAAGGGAAACGGAAAAAAGGAAACTTAAAATTACGGGTAAGCAATCACTAAAAAGATTCTAATGTACTTACTGGGTTAAATCTGTTTTCTCTGGTGCATCAATGTCTGGATACTCCTGCGCCGCCTCGTAGATTCTGGATACTCGTGCTGGTGCTTGAGAGCCACCCGGGTGGTCCGCGGATACGTTAAATTCGATATTCCCGAATTTTAAGTAACGTTGTTCGCGACCCGGCCCGGGAGTATCCTACCGACTGCGCCAATTATATACGGTGGCAGCGTAGGATCCAAAAAAAACTTTAACGATTTTACTTAAAAATACTTTATTAAGAATTTACCTATGGTTACAAAGGTGAGACTTGCTCAAAGTCGGAGACAAGAATGATTTTATATTCTACGTTTAATTCTAATTTTAATTATAACAGCAGGTGCGGGGATTCAAATAACAATTCCAAGATTTAAGAGAATTGTGCAATGTATTAATTGGAAATGAAATTATGGGTAATGTTGTGGGACATGTTCTGGGTGGTCCTAGGTCAGCGATTCCCGGGTTGTGTGGGAACGTAACAAACGTAAAGATTACACATATATACTTACATACATAAATATATACATTGTGGTAGTTGTGGTAGTTATAGGGGCATTAAGCTTATGAGTCATACCATGAAGCTCTTCGAGCGCATGATCGACTTCAGGCTCCGCCGAGAGTGTACTGTCTCTGAGTCTCAATATGGATTTCAGCCAGGATCGGGCACCATGGACGCCATTTTCGCCCTCAGAACTTTGATGGAGGCATACAGGGAAAAAAGGAGAGCTCTGCACGTGGCCTTTTTAGATCTGCAGAAGGCCTTTGACTGTGTGCCTCGTCAGTGTATCTGGTGGGCATTGCGATCCAAAGGGATCCCTGAGGCCTATATTGAGATTATCAGAGGCATGTACCACGATTCCGCTTCTATGGTTAGGACTGCTGTTGGCGACACTAGACCCTTCCCGATTACAGTGGGGGTTCACCAGGGCTCGGCTCTTAGTCCGTTCTTGTTCAATGTAGTGCTCGATACTGTCTCGGCTCACATCCAGGACCAGCCTCCATGGCTGATGATGTATGCCGACGACATAGCACTCATTGCCGAGAACCGACTGACGCTGGAGCGTAAAGTGAACCTCTGGAAGGGTACGCTTGAGAACGGCGGCCTTAAACTAAATGTGTCGAAGNAAATTAGTAAATTATAATATATATATATACATGTGTGTATATATATATATATATATATGTATATACACACATACATACACTGATTATATACGTAAGATATATAGCAAATAAATAAATAAAGAGAAAATAAATTTGCACACATTAAGTATTACTCTCCATGCCAAGATAATAATTTTTAACTTAATATATTAATAATTTAAAAAAAAAAAGTTCAAATGTTTATAGAGGTAGATTGCCTAATATTTCGTGGTAACGCATTCCACAATTTTACTGCTTCAACACTAAACGATTTACTGTAACAGTGGGTACGGCACAATGGTGTTTCTAGAACATTGTCAATTTTCGAGCTGAGGGTAAACGGAAGACGAGAATTGGAGCCTAGGAAGGAAAAGCGCCTCTTAAGATAAATAGGAGTATCAGGATGGAAAAGTGACAGTGTGGAGATTCCGTCGGTCTTTTACAGAAAGCCACTGAAGCCTAACGCGATGCTGACTGATGTGATCAAATTTCTTTAGTCCAAAAATGAACCTTATAACTAATACATAGGGTAATATGTTTTATAGTTAGCAATATGGAATATAATATTTTATAGATAATATAGATTAGTAGTTATAAAAAATATATAATATTAGTTTTTATTCCTTTTAAGAAAAATTACAAAACATAATGTGAAATTTATTAGGCTACTAATATTTAAGCATAATATTTTAAAGATTTCATAAATTGCATAATTTTCATTTTAACAAAATTTCACTAAAAACGTAATTACCTATAAAATGTAGGGAAAATAAAACACCATTTGCTTCTTACACATTTAATATGAGCTATAGAATAAATTAAAACGTAAACCACAAGAGGTACGCATTTAGGACAAGACTTAAAAATTAACAATATTTATTAAGCCATGGGCATTTTATAAACTATAATTAGAAAAAAAATGCCATGCTATTTGCCCGTACATTATGTGAGGCTGAAAGTTCACACGATTTCAATAAAAGCTCAATAATTAAAGCCATTTTTATATTGAAATTAAATTTTAGGGAAATTTTAGTGTCGATTTAATCACCTGTTTCGTTTATTATTATTTCTATAATTAACTATAATCTTATTTTAAAATATTTTTAAAATTTTAATACAAAGAAATTCAAATCTTATAAACAGAATTTTATTTAGCTATTATCGTGGTGTTTATTTACCAATTATATGTACATGTGTATTTATCAGTTTCCACTTCAATACTGATACAGATAGTAATTTTAGACATAACCGTTTAAACATATAATAACCGTTCAATATCTATAAGAGTTATTATTATTTTTACATTCATATTATGTATAATTAATATTCTATTGGTAACTGATAAAATTTAAAAAATATATATTTAAATTTAGAACCACGAATTTAGGTCTATTTTTAAACGGTGTTAACTTAAAAAAGCAAAAAAATAAACAAATTCCACTACAGTATATTAGTATGTATGTACAGATTCAACGACATTTCACATAAAACAGGTAACCAAATAGACACATTAGTTTAATCTTTACAGTAAGGTAAGAACATAATGACATTGAGTTGTTATGAGTACAGCACGATCGACGAGTCTTGGCCGTCTTCAAGTTACCTGTAGATGGCTGTGCATATTGAATTTTACAAAAGTTTAGGAATCCATGACTCGTCAACCGTACTACACATTAGTGGAGAATAGATATTAAGCGACAAACTCTGAATTAACTTTTTAACTTATTTTAATATATAAAACCATCCGACGCTACAGGATGAGACCTATTCGTTTCCACTTGGTTGCTTCTCTGTTAATTTCTGCTGCCGGGCCTGAATATGGGAAAAATTGAAATATTATATTCAATAGTAGTTAGTTTCATTTATGTAGCTTAGCTAGTTTCATTGATGTAGCTTTAAAAGTAATTTTGTGCCGGGTGGAAACGCCCATGCTGCTTTGAGAGATTAGCACGCTTAACAATAATATAAAAAAGCTCAGAAGACTTAGACTTAGTCAGAAGACTAGAATATTATTATAGATAGTATAAACACGAATTGAGAGTTCGTGTAATACCTGGGCTGTCTGGGGAAGCGTGCGGTGGCCCCCAGCCTCGCCGGCTCGTACTCGTCGTCGGACTCGCTCTGCCGCTCCAAGTCCCTGGTGAAAGTGAGTTCCCAGTCCTCGCCCCAGTGCTGCGCTATCTGCGCAGGTGGTACCTACAATAGTATTGGAATAGAACCCCCACCAACGCGGCACGGATGCACATGTGTGTACCTGCCTGTTTGCTCACACTCTACTATCAAGTCTCAACAGCTCCGTATTTACTAGCGATACCTACCGGTAAGGTTAAAGCATAGTACTATACTTTAGTTAGCTGCGTACTTATGTCAAATTAATATATTACCTTTAAAATTTCGACGATGACTATATATAATTTAGCCCAAAAACGGATATGAATGTTAAAAACAAAAAACAATTACGGTCTTTACACAATAGTCTTATGTATAACATAGTAAATGAATTAACCGTTCAGTAGAAACTTAGCAAAATCGTTAATTTTGTTTTTGATAAAACATAAATATACCCTACAAATGCTTTATGAAAATCTTAAATAAATAAATATATATATGAAAGAATATAGCAAAACAGTCTATAGGTATACAAAGCGAGCTTATAGCTTGACTTTTAGCCAAATGTAGCTAATACCATATATTCTTAGTAAATAAATGTCGAAACAATGGGCATGTATTACAAAATTCACTTCACTTCTATTATACTTACGAATCTTAGATTACTGGCATCATCAGGCGACGGGCGCGACGGGGGCGACGGGGGCGACGGGGGCGCCGGGGGCGACGCCGGGTTGGTGTGGTTGTTCTCGTTGGTGCGGTTGTTTCGATTGTTGTACCTAATAATGCCACATATATAAGTAAAACATATTTACCATTAAACAAAAAAAGCACATCAACAGGCAAAAAAGGCAAAACAAATTAAAAAATATATACTTTTGTAGTCAAATTATTGTCAAAGCTTTATGCTGTTCATATTTCAATGTTTATTTCAGAAATATTTATAAAAGATCATCATAATATTTTAAAATTTTACTTTAAACGGTTGAAAATAATGGTGGAACTTACATTTCTCTTGGATAAGCGGCTGCAGACGATTGTACTTGGTTCGAATTCGAGGCTATTGCGAAAGCTCCAAAACGTTGTATATATTCCGGAGAGTGGAGACTGGGTATGGGTATTGTAGGTGAAGTTGGTACTGTTGGGAATACGGGGGTAGGGGGGCGAACGAATATTGTAGGTACCATTTGTACAGATGTGGAAGACACCATTGAAACAGTCGGTGTAATGGATGCTGTCGGTATTTGTATATAAGTGGACACATTGGGAAAAGTGGTGACCGTGGATACTATTGGAAAGGTGGTGGGTGTATTGGATGGTATTTGCGAAGTCGTTATAGTAGGTACTGCAGAATCCTGTAACACGAGAATCTACCATTTAAGTTGTGTCGCAAGCTAAATGAATAATTTAATTTATACTCATTAACAAAAGAATCACTATCACACGCAAACAATTCCGGTTTTTAACTACAGAAACCATTTCGCATGATAGCCCGTATTGTAATATGACGACGTATGACGGCGTGAATTTTATATAATATAAAACAAAAATAACACACAAATATATTCCGTGACATTTGGTCAAAAAAGCAAGAAACAATAAATATCAACAACATAAAAAAAACTATGATTTTCAACCCCTATAACTAACTTACCGAAGACTGGCCCTGAGAGCTGCCCTTACGCCGAATATACTGTGCATAGTGCACCTTGTTCTTCTCTATGCGACTTATAGCCGTGTTCAGGCTTTCCATGCCGAGGCTGTAGAGGAGGTCGCGGACAGGCTCGTCTATGTTTTGGATTATGTCACTAATAAAAGATATGTATATCCGTCTCAACCCTTCAATGCCCTCCAAGCAGCAGTACGACAGTACCCCACACAATTCGTAAAACATTCTAGGGTACACTGTGCGGGAGCGTCTAGAAAACATCGCGCTGTTCTCCGTCTCTAGTACCGTCATCGCTTCGTTTAAGGAATAGAGTACCGCCGCTTTCATCGACTCCACTAAGTCCACGCTTCGACGTATCGGTGTTATTAGTCGTATCCTAGCTATAAAAACGGCATGGCGGGCAAATATTAATTCGGCCAATTGATTTTGAGTACCGACTTCGTAATCCCCTTGTATCATCTCCCGCATGTGATGCTGTAACAACCCTCGTAGTAGCGACAGCTCCGTTGGTACCAGTGTACGACTGGAGAATGCGGTTGCTTCACGCTACAAATAAATAAATTAATCAGCTTCACGCTGGATCTCGAACACTGAAGGGTGGACAGTACACAGTACTCCGTTCCCCACTTTTGCCTGACACAAAATGTACAAAAGTAATGTATGGGGTACTAAATAAGTATAAGATAAATAAATCCGTCCATAGAAGCCGTCTTGGCGTAGCGGCAGTCTGATTAGCGCGACGGTTGTGGGTTTGATTCCCGTGAGGAGGAATGAATAAATATTGAGTTATTTCCTCGCTCTGTAAACGAGACATGGCGCGGCGTTAAGTCTTAACTTAACTTAACACGCAGTGCCTTGAAAAGTGACATAACACAAGGTTGGCTATATGTTGTAATACAGTGTGAAGCTAAAACAATATGTATAATATATAGATATTAATGTAGTGAATCGTACACTTAAATCTTCTTGTAAAAAGTACATTTTATTTACAACACTTAAAATTTTATAAATATATTATTTTATTCTCATTATTAAACATGCTATCAAATTTAAAAAAATAAAGTTTTCTTTCTGTACATACCAAAATCACGAAAGCAGCTATCATGAGTGCCTCATCATTATCAGCGTGCCAGTCGACACTATCGAATAAAGTCACTACGTTGATCTAAAATATAAAACACACACTTTAAATGAAACCACAGTTTAAACTATTCTATAAAAGAAAAATAAGTCCCAAACATGAAAAAATCTTTGTTTTCAAATAAGATAAATAAGAAACATTATTGTTGTAAAATAAGGCGCTATTTGTTAAGGACGACGCACGCACACATTAACCTATCTAAGGGACACCGGCGCACATTCCTCATTCCGAAATCGATTCGTAGGTATTGGCGATAAAGTTCAAAGTTGTTTAACCTTTAGTAGTATTTTAGTAATAGTTATGGGTTTGAAATAGTTTACCCTATACGCTGTTCCCGTAAAAAGGACCCTGACGCTTCCAACCCGTGTAACTTATAAATTATTAATATAATTTAAACGTAGATTTAATATATAAATAAAAAAAGATACCTGCGCACGACCTCTGCTGCTATCGCGTAATCTAGGTCCACCTGATCTAAAAGTATCCTCCCGTCGCCTTTGCAACTGGCGTCTAGCGTGTTGACTGTTACAAGGTAAGAATCTATCGTGTATCAAGTCCATTACCGACACCGACTGGAGACGAGAACCACGTGGGACATGTTCTTCTTCTAAAAATGTAATAATAATAATTATTATTAGAATTAAAATTTATTTCATTAATACTTCTTTAATTTCTCGTTGCATTTTCGTTTAGGAAAATATAACCTAGTTCCGTCCATATTGGCATATTGGTATTTTGAGTGGCGGATTTTACAGTGAAGCGACAAATGTAATATTACTAATTGAATGTACATTATACTTACGATTGGGATTCATGGGTATCAGAGGTCTTGCTTGCATTTCCACTTGGTATCTAATAGGGTCCGGTCGTACGTTAATATTCAGGCGGCCCTCGCGACGCGCTCCTGTCGTTTGTAGTATGCGTATGTGTGTCTAGAGAAATTGTTATTAAAAAAAAGAGTAATAATAACTTTGAATGACTGATATTATTTATATGATCTAAGTATTTGCATTAAAATGGATAACCTAGAGTTAAATGGAAATCTAAATTGTGATAGATCGTAATCGTATCTTAAGATGAATATATTGATCTGTCTTCACGCTTTTACACTTTTAATATTCTATGATGGACGTCAATGCTTTGCCTAACCAGACTAGAAACGTTTAACATATTAAAATCTCCGATTTCCATACTTTACTCATTCTTTAAAAAAATATATTCCGTATACAAATTTGGACTAAATTAATTAAATAATATACACAAAAACCTACTTCAACAGGGAAATCTTCGGAAGTAAGGCGAGAGTTCTCATGCGACATCAGGAGAACAATGTCGGAGATGAGATGGTAGGCATGCGAGAAGCTGTGGAACACTTCTGCTGAAATCTCCGCGTTGCGCTGACGACGTTGGAGCTCTGCTTCCTCCAATTGGATCTACAAATGATGGACTTTCTCCTTAACGAATAAAAGGAAACTCAAGCTCAACTCAACTCAATGAAAATTATACAGTTTTTCTTAATATCAATATAATATGCAAGGTGAATGATATGAAGAAATCGAAATATAAACGACATATATTTCGACGCAAGTCCCACATGACAGTGGACAACTCAAGACGTCATAGGTTCACCTTAATAATAAACTGTGATAAAATAAAGTCTAATATCAGCCTATAAGAAAAAACCCTTTAGTTTAGTTAGGTAGTGAAACAAAATATCTTGTTCTCATTCCAGTAAAATATATTGCCACTTTAGAAATTCGTCTAAAGACACGTAAATTATTTTTATATGTACCCCCCTAGTCTAAATTTTTCATAAGGTATACGCTGCTGATGAAGCAACCTAAAACATGTTAAGAGAATATTCATTTCTCTTTCTTCAACCAACTCTAGTAAAATAAAATAATCGAGGCCCCTTTTTCTGTCTACACAATAACGACCCTAACGACTTACTTGTGGATTATTAACTTGGCGCAGAGTCCTCACGTACAGTTCCCTGAAGGGCGCGAACTCGGCGTCGAGATTGTGCAACTGCTCGACAATCTCGCCGAAGTCAGCCGGCGGCGTGTGGTACGGTGAGTGCACTACACCTAAGCCGTTCGGCGATAAGCTGTGGGATGGTGGTGGTAGTTTAAGCCTCAACCATCGCCTTTAGAGTCAGACGCTGTCATTCCATAGTATTGACAACATAATAACTCATCATATTTATTCCAGCCATGGCTTATGGCGTTTGTATGATTCAATACACCTAGTAACAAATAGTTACTATCGTCTACTATTATAATCTTCATATAATCTTCTTTTTTAATAACTAGTCTACTATCGTCTATATATCTAGTCTATACTATCGATATCCGCGTCGGTAGAACTAGATTGACAAGACTCTATATACTACAAAAACTTTCTTTGAGAATATAATACCTAAGTATTTTTGCATTCACAGAATGCTTACGTAAATGTTTGTTTTGATTATATAGCAGGGTAGATTTTCCGGCGAATTCTGGAGAATATTGTGTGTTGAATACACTTTAAAAACTAGACCAAAACTTTTGAGAGGGGCTCCTGTAGCCACTTTTAATAAGGGCTCCATTCATTTTTGCAGTTATATAGATTCTCCTCTTTTAATGCAGTTGTGTAAAAGTTAAAATAATATCATAAACACAAAAGAAAAAAAAGAGTAGGAGAACGAGAAGAGACTGTTTTATTTAATAATAATAATAAAAAAACATTAGGCCAAGTTACACGCACTAACAACAGTTAGGTAAGGACCAGTGCAAATGGTGTATTAGATTGGTATAATTAATTTAAAATTACAAAGGAGCATTATTTTTAATATGTGTTCAAATGCATATTTACTTTAATTTACTTTTATTAACAAAGTAGCATAATTGTATATAAATATATTTACTAACCTTCGACCGCGACTCTGCGTGGTACTGCCAGAAGGTTGCTCAATCTGTAAAACGTTATTGCATTAATAAATAATAAAACAAAAAAAAAGTCGCAACTTTGCTTTGCAAAAAAAATAAAAACACTAACTAATAAAGGTGTAAGTAAAAATGAAGTTCAAAAATTCAAGCAACCCTTCACTTTTTCCACACTATTTATAGCTTAGGATGTTATGGCTAGAGCCAGTCTGTGTTGGGCAATATATAAATAATGGTATAATTAGAATAGAATGGGTGTAGATAATAAGTGATTTGTATGCTACCTACCTCTAAAAAGACAATAAGTAATAAATAGAAAAAAATATTTTAAAAATCTGACTAAAAAATTAAAAAAGAAACAAAAAAACCACCTCACAATATCAAAAACATCATTCATTAAAGAAATAGCACACATTTATTTCTAATGTGTGCTATGAATGTTTTCATATTATACGTACATTATTCCTTACAGCACTATGGTGTTGTTTAAGTGCCTCTACTCAGCCTGGATGCTGTGGGCGATAGCTCTAGACCGGGTACGTCATCGTACAGTATGCCTCGGAGCTAAAAAAATATATATATTAATAGTTTTTTTAGATTCAAGCTATATGCCGCATATTCCAGGCATAGGGAACCTAGTGCACTGCGCCGCGCTTTGTCTTCTAGATAGCGAGCTTTTGTATTAAATAAATATAAAATAATTTAATTCGTGGTACAAAGGCACAGCCGTGCGACTGTAGACCCGACGCGTTGGTTCCATTCCAATTCGGGGGAATGAAGTATTTAATATTTTCGTTTCAAGTTGCGCCATTCAAAAAGCAATGCCTCATAATTCGGCGGAAATTGGGGAACAAAAGTTTCTTAATGGGAATGGAGTGTCTTAATAGTGTTAAGTTTCCCTCTGCCTGCCTTTGCTAAAAAAAGAAATAATTAAAACCATTCCCCTTAGTGGGTATCGAACCCACAAATATCACATTTACAGTCAGTGTCCTACTGCAATAGAAAGCACTGACAAACCTTTATCAAGATAGGTAAAACATAAATAATAATTTGGGATCCATGTAAACATACAGCACAATAAAAGTAATTAAGACATAGATACAGTAGCTAATAAACAAACTGGAGCACGTCACACGCGGTAGTTGTGGGCTCAAAAAGTTCTCTGGTCAAGCAGAACCACTTCAACCAAACAATATTACTAACAAAAAACGCACAAAAAAAGATAGTTCAAATATCATATTTAAAAAAATACAAAATTAAGCAATCCCTATCTATTCAAATCAGTACATAGATATAAAGAAATATTCAATTACTTATAAATCTCATCTTGCCCTTTAGAAAAAGAAACAAATATTTTTTTCTTCCCAAAACCACCACTTTGTAAAGCAAAAACCACACCACAAACCTTATCTGTTGTTGGGTGAAATTATTCAAAAATAGGACTCACTGGAATTTGTTCTGGAGGTAAGATGCTTGGGGAGTTGGGGGAAGCATTTTCCCTCTCCCTTTCCTGCTGAGCCTCGTTCGCTTCCGCCGACGGCGGCGCCTTTTGCGCCATGTGGATAACTTTACCTTGCACACCTGGTTTTATAATATTTTTTAGCTTCATGTTATATCTTGCATAGCAGGGAAGACATGTACAGTGAGGGGGAGGAGTTGTGACCGCCCTAAACTCAGCTGTAGGTATATAGATTTGATTTTAAGATTTTTCTTACTATAGATTTTTTTCTTTCTATGTGACAATTTTCATTTCGATCATTTTTCATGACATTTAAATGTTTATTAGCTACACACTAAGCGAGGGATAGCGAGAAAATGAAAACAATTTATTGTCCCGAGTAGGAATCGAAACCACAATAGTAATTTATTATATAAAAATCAGCTGACAGCTAACAGAGGGAACACACTACGTTCCCCACTTTCGGAACGGCGGAGCTCAACGCCACGTTTTGGCTCGACTCTATAACGAAGAAATGAAAATATTAATTTAAATAAATGTTTCATTTCCTCGAGGTAGGATCGAACCCACAATCAATAACGTTTACAGTCACAATCTGACCCCTGCGCCACAAGTACGTCACACTCACAATATAAGTAATTAATATACATATATTAACACTAGTGGGCCCGGGCGCGGCTACGCCCGCTTAAACTATACGATTATTTATTGAATATATTTATGAAATTATTTTCGATTTTCAATAGAATTTGTAAGAAAATATAAGCCTAAATAATTAAATAAGTTAAAAAAGAATAATAAGTGGAGATTTATTATTAGAAAAAATATCAGAGTAACCGAAATGAACAAACAAAAGAAGTAAAAGTAACTAAAGGAAATTCTTAATATTAGAAAAAGTACCTAACGTTTGCCGTGCGCGCGTACTAAACATTTTTCTATATTAAATAATTAATATTTTTTGGGAACAATATTAAATAAAATCCCAAATTATTAAAATTACGATAATTTAAGTGTATAACATCGGTATAGATAACCGAACTGAGATAATTTTATTTATTATAATGTTATGCAGTAAACTATAATTTCCATCTAGATGAAATGCTATAAGTGACTATTATATTTATTTTCATAAGGATGAATATCAAATTATAGAAATCATCTATTTTTTTTAATGTATACAAATCTATATCTATAGTATATATCAACGCGGACTTTTTTAAACAATATTTAAGGGACAATATTTTTGTAGAACATTGTTTTTGTGGCTCATACGGATGAGTCGGCGCGCGCCATGTACGCGTTAAGCAAACTCATTTTGGGTGACGTTTTCTTAAAACAACAAACTTTGCAAGCTGTTGCTTAGCAACGGTCGCATAACAAGGTAGTTATTAACATGGCAGGATAAATTGCATGTCAAATTAAAAAGTATTTTAATATATTAATATATATCGACAATATTACAAATATAAGAAAAAAAGTATCCTATGTTCATTCCGGTACCCTCATGTACCTCTATATGAGTATTTTATCACAATTAAATTAGCGGCTTGGCCCTGATTGCGTAAAAGACAGACAGAGTTGGATGTTAGTTATTAAAGAATTTGCAAATAGCACATCATGTTGCAAGAGGATAGTTAAGTTCCAAGTCTCAAATTGTAACATTTTAAAAATCGGCAAAAACTTACGGAGTATTGTAATGCTAAATTATGTAAGTCTACCTATTATATACATAGAGCAAAGGAATGTAAAATAATATATATTTTTTACCATATTCAGCCAATTTCTTTTCATCCTGTAAAACTCTTCCACAGAATAATAAAAGCTGGATACTGATGTTTACTCCCGTCTTCTCCATCACCGTCTGTTTTAATTCTTTGATTGTGATCTAAAAAAACAAAATATTGTCTTAAAATTTTCACATTACAAAAAAAGGAACAAATTTAAATATTAGAAGAAAGTAAGTCACTAGTAGAACGTAAATAATATATATGGTAAAAAAAAGAATAAATATATTGTATATTATTATGAAATATATATATTTCGCAAATTATTATATTTTAGTTTATGATACATATCAGGAACAAGTGCCTTATTATAACACGAATAAAAATTCGCAAATATTTCCATTAATAGTGTAAAATAGAAAAGGAGACTATTTGGCAGAATTGTATACTAAATTCCATTCGATGGGATTTGAACCCTCAACATACAGTGTCAGTTAAGAATGTAACTCGATTAAATATGTCTCGTGATTTTTTACAGAAACAAAGGGTTCCAACTTTTTATTAAAACCCTAGTACAGATCAGTACAGACTTCTTAATAAAATAACGCTTTATTTTGGTCGTAAATTGGAATATAATTAATTTATGTAATATAGATCCTGTAAAATATCTTAAGACAATAGCTATCAATATTTTATTACTTACATTAATATGAATTAGTTACAAAATCAAAATATTTTGCATTGCGGCAATCTTAATACTACAATATAAATAGACATTTTATTTTATTACGGGACATTTAAGCCATATTCGCCTAAATATTAGCTTAGCTTTATTTTAAGTATACTTAGTCTGAAGTAACTTTAATATTACATTCACGTATGCTTCGAAAATTAATTTGCTTGCATTGCCTATTTACTTCTTTTTATTATTATTCGTATATGATTTATAATATTTCAAAATTCATCAAAAGTTAAATTCATCTGGCTGTAAACATGATAGTTGATTGCTTAACACCTATTTGGGTAATGATTATATTTAAACTATTTTCGTTTCCTTACCCTGATAGATATGGTGTAGCTTAAGGGAATGTATCTTAACATTGGGTTTGTCTACTAGAAAGTGCACAGCACTAGAAAGCTCTCTCTCTCTCTATTTATTATCTATATATATAAAAGGACTTGTCCTCACTGATTGAAGTAAGACGCACGCACAGCCGTAACCGCTGTGCGTAGAAACGTGAAATTTGGACAGATGTTTACTTTCGTAATCTGGACATCCACTAAGAAGGGATTTTGAAAAATTTTAACCCTAAAGGGGTGAAATAAGGGTTGAAAGTTTGTATGAAAAATTTTTTAAATCGGCACCGGATTTTATAAAATTGTAAATTCAGACTCTTAAAATGATTTTATTCAACATGTGTTTCACGATTTTTTAGAATGTACCCCCTAAGGGTGCCAATAAGGGGTTGAAAGCTTGTATGGAAAAATCTGTAAAACGCCACCAATTTTTATAAAATTTGAAATTAAGACTCTTAAAAATATTTAATGGAAAACATGTTTCGTGGTTTATTTTAATTCATCCCCTAGGGGTGCAAATAAGGGGTTGAAAATTTGTATGGACAAATCTTTCAAACGCCACTGATTTTTATAAAAATTTAAATTTAGAGTGTTAAAAATATTTTAGTGATACATGTTTCATTAGAATTCACCCCTAAGGGTGCAAATAAGCAGGCGAAGCTGCGCGCGTCCGCTAGTATAAATATAACACATGTATTCTTATTCATAAAATTTTACAAAACGAATTACAATCGGAGCTATTTTTTCTGGCAAATAAAAAAAAGGAGGTAGATTACTAATAAGTGCAAATAATTTATACTTACCAAAAATAAGAACCAATCATGGCAAAAAATCTATTATTTATGAAGGTGCACAAATTTACAACAAATTACGTCAAGATATAATAACAGCAATAAATTTTTATAATTTTAAAACTAAATTAAAGGAATATCTTATAAAAGTAAAATACAATCTGACCAGTATTATAACTTTTTCAAATGTGGGTAGACTTAGTTTTTCACAAGCGAGTATGGTTAAGGTTAATATTACTAAATGATTTCAATATAGCCATTCTTTCACTTACATGTGTGTATACTGTTAATTGATTATTTGATATTAAATTCTTAATATTTATTTGCTAATTTCTTTGGACTTACCTCATTGTCCACAGTGAAAGTGTAGTCTCCGGAGTCCAGCGTTCTTATCGTAAAGTTAATCATTTTGGCAGGCAATCACGTAAGAACAACCTCCGCCAAGCAATAATATACAACAAGCAATAATATACTATTAAAGATACACCTGCCACGCAATCAAATTAAAGGACAGTAAAATCACGAACGTGTGAGCACGGACGTGGCACTCCAGCAGTTTGAAAATTTGAATTGAAAAAAATACTTTATGGAAACTAATGCTATCTATGACTAAGGGCAATAGATGTCGTTACAAAAATACAATATTTCCTTTTCATTATATTTTTATTTCAAATTCAATAAAGAAGAATTCAAAAGAAAATAATCAACATAAAAATAATTTTATAATTTACTTATTAGGTTTTTAAATTTAAATAAAATATAAAATTTATATATTTTTTTGATGTAAACCATTAACCAACTAAAAGATTTTGCAATTGCAACACTGAACTGAACATTGTCAAAAGACAAAACTTTTTGTTATTGTTACTTGTTTGTGTTTTGCTCTTTTATCAGTTAACTTATTGTTTCGGACTAAAGTGTCTTATACGGAGTTTAACAGTGCTGCTTTTCTGATTACTTGGCTATCATAGCTAGCTTATATTTACCGTAATGATGACAAAAATGCCGAAATATCCACGTTCTAACTCCTACTTCGAATGTAAACAAACGACTTAATATATTTTTTAAATAAATGTATAAAAAAAAACATAGTTTGTTTTTGAACTTATCAACAAATTAATATTTAATCGATACAATCAAGGAAAATATTATAATCTATATGTACAATATACATGTGTGTGTGTATATATATATAGATAGATACAACAATAATAGTTAATAGCTCAAGAAGACACAAACAGCACCTAGCGCTCAGGGCAATGTAAACAACATATTTCACTTCCTCAAGTGGGAATCGAACCCACAACCGTCGCGTTACAGCCACACCTTTGTGCCGCTGCGCCACGGCGGCCTCTTTATTTACTATTAATACATATTATAATAAAAAAGTAAAAGTGGCGCATATGTACATTGAATTTATTGCCTGTTGGTACGTGCAGAGTTTACGGATAGACAGTTATTTTGTTATATAGCTATTAAGTCTAGGCAACATAATGGCTAGTTTAGGAACCTAGAGTTTAGACACAAGGTTCCCATTAAGGCTTACTAATTATTTTTAAAATACCATTACAAATTTTTGCAAGCAAAAATACTTTACAAAATAATAAAAAACATGAATACAAGTATAGCCCGCAAGCCATAAGCTTAGCTTTGCTTTTGTGTTGCTGTACACAGATAATGTAGGTGTGTCATGTCTGCAAATGTATTTACAGAGGGAACCTAGTGTTAAAACACTGCTCCCCACTTCCCACCGAATTCTGGAGCCATTGCATGTTGAGTGGCTTAATTGCTCAGCTTGTGCCTCTCAGACTGTATATCCCTCTATTCAATCAAATGTTATCAGAATTTCTTGACACATAGATTTTTTATAATGTGGAACGGAGGGAAAATAAAAATAATTTATTTATAATTATCCTCCTGATATCAAACCCATAACCATCACATTTAAATTATAAGGATATAATAAAACACAATAATAATTGTTAATATTTTATATATTTTTTTAATAATAATTATCTATTAGATAAGGCACATTATAATTAATACATTAACACAATTGTTAGCACAACTTATTTATTAAGCACATGTCGTCAAATACTTTAAAAATATACATTATATATATTTTAATTAAATTCTTGTATGAAAAGAATATTAACTGTTGATTTTTCTTTTCTTTTTTTTTGAGTATCTAATAAAACAGTTGTTTTATAAAGAACAAAATATGTTCATTTTAGATTAATTTAGAATAATTAAATAAAATAATAATTACCTAAGGCCCACTCAGAGACGTTAATCAGCGTTAAAATGATACTAAATATCTAATGGCAGTAAATGTAAATGTTTCTAAGATGTAAAATAATATATAGTGGTACATACGGGTTATCGCGAATATAAATATAAATTATTATAAATTTCTAATAAAACTCGTGGTCGTGGGTAGGTGGCAAAAAAGTTAATACATCTTTTTACATATATTATTATTATTAAAACTCCTTCACACTTGGAACCTAGTGTGAAGACAGATATTTTGCGTGGCGGAACTCAACGCCGCAAGATGTCCACCGGCTTGTATGTAACATTTTATTTTAGGTTTTTAACTCTAAAACCGTGTAGCACTCGTAAAGTGAAAGTTAAAATAAGTTTGTTATGGAGCAAAATATGAAAGTACGAAAATTTCAAGTTACGACACTTTCGTTCGGGGAATATGATATGTCCGTATAAATAACATAATTTCATGCAGGTATTAAAAAGATGAATAGCTAATTTTTAATCCCCTTGTATCATCTCCCGCATGTGATGCTGTAACAACCCTCGTAGTAGCGACAGCTCCGTTGGTACCAGTGTACGACTGGAGAATGCGGTTGCTTCACGCTACAAATAAATAAATTAATCAGCTTCACGCTGGATCTCGAACACTGAAGGGTGGACAGTACACAGTACTCCGTTCCCCACTTTTGCCTGACACAAAATGTACAAAAGTAATGTATGGGGTACTAAATAAGTATAAGATAAATAAATCCGTCCATAGAAGCCGTCTTGGCGTAGCGGCAGTCTGATTAGCGCGACGGTTGTGGGTTTGATTCCCGTGAGGAGGAATGAATAAATATTGAGTTATTTCCTCGCTCTGTAAACGAGACATGGCGCGGCGTTAAGTCTTAACTTAACTTAACACGCAGTGCCTTGAAAAGTGACATAACACAAGGTTGGCTATATGTTGTAATACAGTGTGAAGCTAAAACAATATGTATAATATATAGATATTAATGTAGTGAATCGTACACTTAAATCTTCTTGTAAAAAGTACATTTTATTTACAACACTTAAAATTTTAATCCCCTTGTATCATCTCCCGCATGTGATGCTGTAACAACTCTCGTAGTAGCGACAGCTCCGTTGGTACCAGTGTACGACTGGAGAATGCGGTTGCTTCACGCAAAATCACGAAAGCAGCTATCATGAGTGCCTCATCATTATTAGCGACCCAGTCGAGACTATCGAATAAAGCCACTACGTTGTTCTGCGCACGACCTCTGCTGCTATCGCGTAATCTAGGTCCACCTGCTCTAAAAGTCTCCTCCCGTCGCCTTTGCAACTGGCGTCTAGCGTGTTGACTGTTAAGAATCTATCGTGTATCAAGTCCATTACCGACACCGACTGGAGACGAGAACCACGTGGGACATGTTCTTCTTGATTGGGATTCATGGGTATCAGAGGTCTTGCTTGCATTTCCACTTGGTATCTAATAGGGTCCGGTCGTACGTTAATATTCAGTGGGAGTACAGCTGACCTAGAGCGGCGGCCCTCGCAACGCGCTCCTGTCGTTTGTAGTATGCTTATGTGTGTTTCAACAGGGAAATCTTCGGAAGTAAGGCGAGAGTTCTCATGCGACATCAGGAGAACAATGTCGGAGATAAGATGGTAGGCATGCGAGAAGCTGTGGAACACTTCTGCTGAAATCTACGCGTTGCGCTGACGACGTTGGAGCTCTGCTTCCTCCAATTGGATTTGTGGATTATTAACTTGGCGCAGAGTCCTCACGTACAGTTCCCAGAAGGGCGCGAACTCGGCGTCGAGACTGTGCAACTGCTCGACAATCTCGCCGAAGTCAGCCGGCGGCGTGTGGTACGGTGAGTGCACTACACCTAAGCCGTTCGGCGATAAGCTTCGACCGCGACTCTGCGTGGTACTGCCAGAAGGTTGCTCAATATTATTCCTTACAGCACTATGGTGTTGTTTAAGTGCCTCTACTTGACTGGCNCAGCGTTCTTATCGTAAAGTTAATCATTTTGGCAGGCAATCACGTAAGAACAACCTCCGCCAAGCAATAATATACAACAAGCAATAATATACTATTAAAGATACACCTGCCACGCAATCAAATTACTTGACTCCCGTGCACCACAAGAAGTTGCATAGGACAGTAAAATCACGAACGTGTGAGCACGGACGTGGCACTCCAGCAGTTTCCAGAACTTTGATGGAGGCATACAGGGAAAAAAGGAGAGCTCTTTAAAATATAAAATTTATATATTTTTTTGATGTAAACCATTAACCAACTAAAAGATTTTGCAATTGCAACACTGAACTGAACATTGTCAAAAGACAAAACTTTTTGTTATTGTTACTTGTTTGTGTTTTGCTCTTTTATCAGTTAACTTATTGTTTCGGACTAAAGTGTCTTATACGGAGTTTAACAGTGCTGCTTTTCTGATTACTTGGCTATCATAGCTAGCTTATATTTACCGTAATGATGACAAAAATGCCGAAATATCCACGTTCTA
>JAAIXI010000212.1:1618035-1628269 GCA_013403645.1 Heliconius nattereri | reverse complement strand
TTTTTTTTTTTTTTTTTTTTTTTATTATTATTATTATATAACTTATTTTATGTAATTACTTTTTACATGTAAAGAACACCTTCGCCTATTAGATTTGGCCTGGCTCATGCAGAACGCCTTCCTTGAGTTTTTGGATCAGTGCCTCTATCACCCTATCATCTCTTTGTGACATTGCCCCTTTTAGGTTCAACCTACTCCACTTTGCACGGTCTTAAGAGGTCCCTGTGTCTCCACCTAATGTTCTGTTTACGTGTAATATTCTGAAGTATATTTTCATGACAGGCATCTATTTCTGTTGTCGGTGGTACTTCAAGAACCATTTCATCGTGTGTCCAATCCAGAATGCACTGGGCCCTTCATCTTCGTCAGTGTCGGATGGGAATACCTCTCGTTGGTTTTGATTGATGACATCCGCACCAACTCGGACAGACAGCAAATCCCTTTTAGATTTAAATCCAAACGGTTCTTCGTCATCAGACGATAGCGCCATATTGGAAAGAGTGTCAGCAAATAGGGCTTTGAAGGCGTCCGGTGAAAACTTATCGGGGGTTTTTTATCTGAAAATATAAAAAGAGTATTTTATCTCAACATTTAACATACATAACATATAATTATTTTATACAGCATCAACAACAACAACATTAATAATATAGCTACAAACATATTTTCAAAATAGATTTTTCAAATACTTCTAGATACAGTACTTCAGCATTGTTTACGCCTGATGTGTACATTCAAATTCAAAATATTCTTTATTCAAATAGACTAATATTTTAAGCACTTTTGAATCGTCGAATGATCATATGAACAAAAAGCTACCACCGGTTCGGAAGGCAGTACTGCTGAGAAGAGCCGGCAAGAAACTCAACAGTTGCTCTTTTCAAAGTCAATGGTACAATTTATTATATTAGCTGGCAACTATCCTGCGTTACATACAATAGATGTTAATTCCATACATGTTTATCCTCTAAATATTCTTGAACAGTATAATTAGCTTAACTTGTTAGATTTTTTTAAATTTTGGTAGCTCAGACCCATAAAAGATTTATTAACTTTTTGGAGGCTAAAACTTGGCGTAACAATCTTATCTTTATTTCTCGTTTCTATCGTATGACTGTCACTATTTTCACTTTGTCAATGTATATTTTGTCGGACAAAGAGAATATTATAATATACAAATTAGGAAGCAACTGTATTAATACCTGCATCATTGAAAACATCTCGCAGAGAATCTCGCGCTCTTAGGTTATGAATATATCTCACGGCTCTTTTGGAGAATAAAGGTTCAAATTGGTAGTTTCAACGTCCGTTTTTTGTCTTACTGTTTTAATTGGGAACGCGGCAGAGCTGAGTTTATCCGCAAATGCTTCCAGATGAGCATTCCACGGGAGTTTGGAATCTACAGTTACACCAAAGAAAATAGTTGAAATCCACACATAATTTTAGTTTTTTTAATATTTTACCAAAGTACCAAACTCAATACATTTTTTTTAGCATTGAACATTATATTATGAACATCAAACCAACGAAGAATATGCGATAATGCACTATTCGCTTCGTCATAGTTTATTTTGTTTCTGTCAACCTTAAATATTAAAGTGGTATCATTCGCGAAAAGGACATCACATCAGTTCTTCAAATAAAAAGGCACATCGTTAATAGAAATGAGAATTAAAATGGGGCCAAGAATAGATCCTTGTGGAACGCCCATCTTTAGAGGAGATCCAGATGATTTTATATTATTTAAACTAACCTTCTGGATTCTTTGGTTTAGATATGAGGCAATAAGGTCAAAGGCAGTATCCTGTATACCATAATGTTTTAGTTTTAATAACAGAGTTACATCAGATACATGGTCTACACAATCGAAGGCTTTGGATAACTCGCAAAACATTCCAATTGCATTTTGTGACTTCTCCCATGCGTCATAAATGTGTTTTAGGAGTGCAGCACCCGCATCTGTAGTGGACTTGCCTTTGGTGAAACCATATTGCTCACTATGGAAACAATTGTTAATATTTAAAAGTATTTGCCACTTCTTAATCTGAATTTAAGATTATATTATTAATTTTTAATTTAATAGGTTCACTGACAGCTCTAGATCTCACACACGATACACATATTTTATGTCCACATAAAAACTGCAATCATTAACTATGGTAGAAATCCTTATATCGTCGGAACACGTGATTGGCACTTGTTTTGTCGGCTACTATAATGGACTGACCTTCCTTTTTATAAGAAATATTTTTCAGCCATTGTTTATTTGGCGTCAAGTGCACACTAGCTCCAATGTACCAATCTTGATTGTTGAAGTTTCCGCTTAGAAAGATCGCACTGAACGCATTTGTTTGTTTACGTTAATTTCCTTCGTTATTTGACACTTCAACCGTACATTGTGACTTATAATGACTTATTTGCTTGCATCGATAACATTTAATTTTTTTAGCTTTTGTTGTCAATGTCATTCCATGTTGACCGCCAAGATTGTTATTTTTATTTATCATAGACTTCCTGGCCGTCGATGAATGCTGCCAACCTTTATAACTAATAGCCAAAGCGCCATTCGATTCATCGTTCATTCCATTCGTTCCGTTTCCGGTTAGTGTCGGTCGAGTAACTTACTTTTAATGGCGTCTGTTGTAATCTGAATACCAAAATGTTCGATGGCCATTATCATGGGGGCATATTTTTCAGGTAGTCTTGCCAATAGCAACGAACCAAACCAATTGGACCGTTTATTTTGAGAGTGGTGTAAGTCCATTTTCTTTTGTTTCGAGAAAATTAAAGGTTAGTATATTTGTTGATTTAAAAATATAGGCAAATCGTATGAGGGCTGGCATTGTTTCTATTGTTTTATCAACATTTAATTTGTTTATATAAATTAGTTTTTGGCTAATTAGACTACGATAACACATATTTATACGCTGTAAATGGACTTACACCACTTTCAAAATTAGACAATTGTAAAAATCGTTTAATTTCAATTTTGAAAAATCAAATATCGCTTAAAATATACTTCATTTTAATATAATTTTGTTTACAAATACGCATAACAGTACATAAAATTTTATTTTAGACGGCAATTACATTGTCATTACAAGAATTTACTTATTCTCTGCATGTGGTAGTGTTTCAAAATATGCATGATGCACCGGAGCTATATAGGGTAGTAGCTGCTTCATGTCTTTATATTTTTCGTACGTAATAGGTCTAGGCTACATTTTATTTAAAAATTCAACTCCTAAATAATATAAAATTAGGAAAATCAAAAAGCAAAAAGATGGCGCTACTGTTGTTTTTGCTGTTACTGGGCAAAGACATACAGCCAGTCATACAGCCTTGTCGTATTTATTTTCTTCTCACAGGTTATGCGCTGTACATTTTCTAATACATTTCTCTAATTTTTTAATATCTATCTTTTAACTTACGAGTAGTGGAATCACGGAGGGGAAACAATGCAAATCGTCCGCGGGTGAAGCCGTGGGACACAGCTAGTATAAAATAAATGAAAAATAACAAAACACGCATCCATCTGCTATGCCACCTACTTACCTCTGTCAGTTGGACTTACACCACTTTCATAATCGATGATTATGCAATTTCATTTACCCACCGATTTTAAGTTGTACAAAACATGGGATTTTTTTGAGAAATTAAACATGGACTAGTTATAAATAAAAAATTACATTAAATTAAGCATGAATTACGTGATAGCTCATATTTCCTCAAAAATGGACTTACGCCACTTTCAAATAAACGGTCCAATTAACGGTCGTTTACTAGAATCCTGTATTACACAACTTTTGCCCTGTTTCTATTATTTGTGTCTCATATGCAATCATGGAAACACAACTTTGCAGGGTATTTTACTGGAGTCTGGGCCCATAACCGAATAAAAAGACGTTTTAACTTTTACCTCCGTGTTTCGGAACGAACAGAAATAATTTATTTGAAGTAACTAGTACATATCACATGATGCCACAGATTATTTTTATATAAACCAACAAACCTAACAAACTATGACCATGTACAACAGTACTATGTTCATTTAAATTCATGGACATAATTTTCTTATTATTAAACTGGTAACTGGTTCCAGGCGAACATGCATTAACTTGAAAAGTGGTGACTCTACTTAGTCCCAAAGTAGGGAGGTTATTTCTGTACAAATATATAATTGTGATTATTAATACAAAATTAGAATAACAAACTCAAATTATATGTTACTTATGACCTTAGGAATATCAATTCATATTTTTTCAGTGCGTATATTTATTTATTTATAAGTCACAAAGAATGCTAAGAGATGGCGTTAATACTATACATTTTTATAGTTTATAATGTATACATATGAACACAAGCGTTCTCAATTAGAAAAAAATGACAAAATGTCTCTATATTCGGTGTGCCTCTTGGTATAGGCTTCCTCTAACATTTTCTTCCATTGCATCCTGTCCTGTGCGACTCTTCTCCAATTTGATTCTACCGTCAGCATAATTTCGTCCTATCATGTGCGTTGCTTTCCGCGGCTTCGCTTGCCATCTCTTGGGTAGCATTCCGTTATCGTCTGAGTCCATTTACCTTTCGAGTCTCGTATCATATGGTCTGTCCATCTCCATTTCTGTTGATCTATTTTGGGCGGTATGTCCACCAGTTTAGTTTGTTGTTACATATAGGGTAAAACCCGGATAGTTGCCACACTTTTTGAAAAAGCCCTTTTATTAAAAATGTATACCAAAACAGGACCTATTCAAAGTGTATTCTTAAATATAGTGTATTAATCTTCTGACTTAGCCAATTTTTTCAAATAGAAATATTATAATTTTGAGTAAATCCTATTTTATGTGACCTCTAAAAAAGAGGATAATTGCCTACTATGGCGGATACTAGCCTCACGTTAAAAATGATTCGGGGGATACTTGCCTGTCTAGTTTTTTTTTTCAAATAAAACGAACTTATATTAATTTAAGTAATCACTTTTTATTATTGCACACAATCTTTCATTAAGTATTAATCAACGTCAATATAATTATAAAATTACAACAAAATAGACTCCAAAATGGTAATTAAGTATCCAAAATAATAATTAAATATTACCATTTATTTTAAAGCCCTTCCTTTAGTCAGTACAATAAAATCATCTGTGCTGTCTGATTTTGAAGATATTTATTAACAAATAACATGTACAATTTTTGTTACATCCGATGGTACCCACACTAGGTATTCCTGTATCGTGGGTTCCAATATATTACTTAACAATTTACGACTAATGTTGACACTCGTTTAACAAGAAATAGATAAAACAGTAAAAAGGTAAATAATTATAATAAACATAAAGGTAATTTTAAAACAACTTTTTATTTTTTTGAAAATTTGTAGGTAATTACATTTCGTATTAAAGAAATTAATAATAATAGGTACTATTGTACGAGTATATGTGATAAAATATTTTCAGTGTTATTATAGTCTAAGGTCGAGCCATGACGAAATTTTAGTTTTAGCTTTTTTAATCGAGCAGAGCTTTATATCACAAGCACTAGCAATTTTATTGTAAATATATATTTCAACGTAAGGACTAAAACGCCTAGCAAAACAAGACCTTATACTTGGCAGTGGAACATTAAAGTTTCTGCGATTAATCAGAACATTATACTCTTCTGAGGACGCTATTCTTTGGTGTGCTTTCAGTGCCATTTTTAAGCAAAATAATTGACGTACGGTAAGGACGTTACTTTCCTGATAGAGCTTAACGGTTGGGTAAATGAAAGGTTTCTTTAGCATCACCTTGAGTACTGCTAATCTTTGAGCTCTTTCGAGCTGAATCAGGTGAGATTTTAAGGCACTACCCCAGGAGCTTATGCAGTAGTCAATTATAGACTGACAAATAGCATAATATACAATATAAAGGTCTTAAGAGAGGCTGATTGTCTTAGTAGCTTCATTATACTGATGATTTTGCGCACTCGGCTTGAGACAGATTTTATATGAGCTTTGAAGTTTAAATTTTGATCCAAGAGAATTCCTAAATATTTTACTGTATTTGTTTTTGTAAGGACTGAACAGTTACATTTATTTTTTTGTAGACATGTATGAAGTTTAAGTTGAAAGGTTGGTTTGGGGGCGGAACTAGCTGTTTTATGAAAGCAGACGTAGTTTGTCTTAGCTATGTTTAATGTGAGGAGATTATAGGATAGCCATGTGGATATTTTTCGCATTCCTGTTTCAGCTTTTTCAAACACATCAAGCCATGTGGAACCTTCATAGATAATTGCGGTATCATCTGCATAGCAGACTATTTCACCGTCAACGTTATCATGAATATCATTTACGTACATTATAAACAGTGTGGGTCCTAGAATGCTTCCTTGTGGCACACCGTACTTGACTGTTTCCATATCACTTTTATAAGTACTAACTTTTGTATAGTGCATTCCATTAGTCAAATAGCTTCGACATCATTCAAGTGCCACTCCTCGAATGCCAAATTGGGTATCAAGTTTTTCAAGAAGTATTGGAATCGAGACGGTATCTTTGACGGTAGAAAAGCTTTGGAGAGATCCAGGAATATAGAAATATTGGGCTTTTGACAATCTAATGAGGCAGCTATTTCACACGTTAGATGAGATACTGCATCTTCCGTTGATTGGCCTCTTCTAAAGCCGTATTGATTCGGGGAAATTAAATTATTATCTTTGATATATTTGGTGATTCTTCTACTAACAACCTTCTCAAGCAACTTAGAGAAAGCCGTCAGCAGAGAAATTGGACGGTAATTATGCGGAGAGTCTTTAGTTCCAGATTTGTAAATGGGTTTGATGCATGCCATCTTCCAGTTATCAGGAAAAATTCCAGACAATAGACTGATTAAATATAGTTGTAAGAGGGAAAACTATAACATCTTTAATTTCTTTCAAGAGGGCATTATTAAGATCACCGATACCAGATGCTTTGTCATTTTTCAATGTTGCTATAATAGAATCTAATTCGTATTGGTCAGTGGGCTTCATGAAGAAAGAGTTTGACACGATGTGCTTTGGATTAATTTTCTTTGTTAGCTTCTTTCGTCTGTATTTTGCTCACGTAAAATTTTTGTAGCTAAAGTTTGTCCTATTGTTGACAAGTATTTATTGCACTTGTCTAAAGAATCTTTAGCGTCTACTGCGCCTTCAATGTCCAGCAGTTCACAAGAGTCTAGTTTACTGCTAGGAAAGTGACAGATGTCCTTTATAGTTCGCCACATCCTTTTGAGATTTTTTACACAAAGCGATAAATTATAACTATCGTGTTTAGATTTAAGTTTGCGTAATAAATCGTTGCAAAAATTACGATAGCGAGTGTAAATAATTCGTTTTATGGCATCGTTAGGATATTTCCGTGATTGCATATGAAGTCTATCTCGGTGCCGCATACAACGGATTAATCCAGGAGTTATCCAGGGCTTGAGATTACGTTCGCTGCGTTTAGGAATTTTTCTGCTCGTATGCTTATTAAAAATATAATAGAGCCAAGAGCAAAAACTATTTACAGATTTATTTACGTCATTGGGATCAAGTATTTCAGTCCAGCTTACGTCCCTAAGTTCCTTCTTGATACCCTCTATGTTATATTTAATTTTAAGTCGAGTTTTAGTCTTGGTGCAAGGCATACTCGCTGTTAGACCGAGTATAACAATGTCGTGATCCGTTATATCGGTACTACAAATAACGCCAATGGCTCGGTCTATTTTATTTATAAAGATATGATCAAGACAAGCATTAACTCTAGTTGGTTTGGTGATTGCCGGAAATAGTCCATGTTCAGCCATTAGACATAGGTATTCTATGTTTTGGTTGCTTTTTGTGGCCAATAGATCAATATTAAGGTCACCGGCTATGATTAACGTTTTATGAGAGTGTGTGAGAGATTTAAGTACAGAATTGAGAGAAGACAAGAAATTATCGGTGGTTCTTAAAGATGGTGGACGATATACTGCCAGAATAGTAATATTTTCACCTAATTGAATCTGCAAGCAGTCGGCATCATCAATATCAGGCTCAGATACTATATAATTCCAAGTGTCTTTAACGTAAACTACAACACCACTGTTTTGGTTTATTTTATTTTGAGTATAACAAGCTGTGTAAGAGTGAATATTGGGAATTATAGATATGTCATTAAGCCAGCATTCTGTTAAAATTATAACGTCAAAAGAGTTGTTAAAGCGGTGTAAGGTAGTGAAAAACATGTCAAAATCCTTATTTCGGGCTTCTTATGTTAAAGTGAAGAAAACTAAGATTATAATCCTGCGTCACAAAAGTACTACAGTGCTCAGGATCTTCTATTATGTGGCAGTTTATGCATACCGTATCTAACTCATGATCGTTAAGTAAACTATCGCCCGTTCATATAGTCAATTGTGTACACAATATTTTTAGTAAGAAGAAAGATTTCAAAACTATAAAGGTATGCGTGACTGCAACAGAAGAATTTATAAATTTTATAATATGAGCACGTTTTCAATAAGTACCCAGTGGATAAAGACTTAATTAACAAAATATTCACCTCAAAATTACAATATAATCCAAACAATATAACTACGACACATAATTTAATAAATACACTACCCAAAATTATAATAATCAAAATTATACTTATAAAACTCTAATATTATACTTATAAACACTGTTGATAATATCTTTATATTGTTTTGATTTTTTATTTTTTTGTGGTCGCTCTCTTCGTAATCTTTTCTTTACTGCCAACTGGATTTTTTTTTGTTTTTTCCGTTTGTTTCATTATACTTGTTTTCAGCTCATTGTTTAGCCCTTTTAGATATACTCAGCGGAATTTTTGGTATAGGAGAAGATTGATGTAAAAATTTTGACGGTGTTTCTTTTTGTGCAACTTTGTTCTGTGAGTCATTTGTATGTGACAAAGATATCAGCGATGGAAATGGTAGTTCATTATTATTTAAGATATAATTTTCAATTTTGCCATCTTCAAGGGCTAAACATTCATCGGAAAGAGCCAAAAGACTCAGGGACGGCCTAGGTGGCGTGGAACTTTGGTTCACGCTATTCTGCTCAGCTTCATTAATGTTACAGTAGCTTAGGACTTGACTTGCGTCTGGTACTTGGTCAATTTTAGATTCAGACTCTTGTTCCTGCGTAAGCTCCCCCAATGCAATATCTGATATAGCAAATTCAGCATCAGACAGAGCATTTAGATTGACTGGATAGATTCCGCTGCCGCGAAAACCATTTATTGCATTGGCAGGTGTAGTTGCTCGAATCCAATCCCTTGCTGTCTGTTGACCAGAATTGTACAGGTTCAGTTTTTTTGTGGATTGGTGCGAATAAAATTGTTTGTCTCCGCATAATAGTATTTTTTAAATGGTCCGAATACAGATACGTCTAAAGGTTGTAAAGCAGCAGTAGTATGACTAGGTAAACAAAGCAGTATTACATCATTGTCATGAGCGGTTTCTAGCATATTGACAGCACTGGAATGTGATGAATGACCATCTAAAATTAGTAATACCTTTCCGGGAGGCTTGCGTGGTATAAAATGTTCAGTCAGCCACTTGTAAAAAAGTTCAGAGGAAATATATGCTGATTTCTTTTGCATATAAACTTTGGAACCAGGAGGAAGTCCTTCTTCAAATTCCGGCTTTTTATTTACCCCCTTGATAATCAAAACAGGTGGGAGAAAATTGCCGATAGCGTTGCAACAAGCAACAACGGTAATTGTTTCTCCTTTTTCACCGGATGTAAGTGACTTCACTACTCTAGTAGCTCTCTTGGCTTTGGAACCATTGCAGTCCAGCCATTTTAGTTTCATTATTAAAATTGTGCTTCAATCCTAGTTTTTCGGCAAAGTGATAGGCTAATTGGCGAATTAGACTTCTTTCAGGAGGAAATCCTGCGTTGCCAAGCTTTAGTATATGAGATACTAGTCTTTTTTCATTTTCAAAGCCAAGGACAGAGTATTTTCCTAGAAGTGTTAAAAATACAATTAGATAAGTAGGCAGATATGTAATTACTAGCGATCCTCTTGCGGCTTCGCCCGCTTTTACTACTGGATTATTCATATAATATATCTTTGCAAAGCACTTAAGATAATGTGAAAATTAATTAAACCCTAATGCAACCCGCATTTTCGTAGTTTCAATAAGGATTTTCCAATTGTTTTACACAGCAAGGATTTTTTAGTAGGTACCGTAATTTTAAATCTGTGCTACTAATCTTTTCAA
>JAAIXI010000212.1:1588611-1614726 GCA_013403645.1 Heliconius nattereri | reverse complement strand
GCGACTGAGGAGCTACTTAACAAATTAGAACGTCTTCAAAATCTCGCCATACGCTTTATTTTTGGCTTACGTAAGTATGATCATGTTTCTCAATTTCGTGCTCAGCTTAAGTGGCTCCCAATCCGTCTTCGCCGTGATATGCACATCCTTACCTTACTTTTTAAAATCCTTAACTACAAAAATTTTCCTACATACCTACGATCTCGCTTCAACATTCTTCCTCCTCCTTCACGCTCTAGGCGGTCGTGTGTCGTTCCGGCGCTTGACATTCCTAGGAGCAACACCAAATTCATGCAGAAGTCCTTTTCCGTATACGCCTCATCCCTTTGGAACCAACTCCCTAATCCTATCCAGAGAAGCCCTTCCCTAAAATTCTTTAAATCCCAACTAAAAAAGCATTTACAAACTGGGAACAATTAATATATATTCCGACAGAGTTTCAAATTATTGCATTTCATTTTCCTTGTCATTTAACTCATCATAATAATGTGTATGTATATATTTATGTATTTACATAATATTTATAATTATGTATGTATTTTTTTCTTATAGATTATATATGTAGTTTGCGTATATATGTATATGTAGTTTATATATATATTATATATTTATATTTATAGATTGAAATATAATATTTTTCTGTTATGCACTATACTGTCCCCGCTGTTTCACAGATATCCACTTCCACTGGTAGGCTGGAAGAGATTTCTTTTAGAAATAAGCCCACCCTTGTCAACAAAATTTTTCACAAAATGTAATGCAAACTCTTTGTTCAATTATTGGATTCATTATAAAAATCGCCGCGCACTACTTAGGTGTGTTTACTAAACTGAGTGTTGTCAACAAACCAGCTACCAGATCGGGCTAAAAATTGGTATCAGAGGTCAGCACAGTGCTACCAGTTTACAAACAAAATATATTTGAAAAATGGTTAGTTTATTGTCACAATGTATAATCCTTGGATATTAGGATGAACAGTAGAACTATAACTAGAATTGAGTTGCTCTGAAAAGAGATTTATTACGTAAATAAATGTTTATACTTTTACAAACATTCTCTAACATTAAATCACAAACTCACCTGAAAAGAGAAACAACATATATTTTTCTCCCTAGTCTTTTAGAGCCGTCAATGTCATACGTGAATGAAGTGTCACTCACTTCTTTTACATCTACCTTGCTATTCTAAACAATATTTAAATTACTTTGAATTTATGCCCGGATATTGGTCTGATAGAATTGTGTTACTTTTTCAACAACATAGTTTAATAAAGTCGTTTGCATTCTGAGTTTTGGAAGTCAAAACGATGTAGGCGTAACGAGTAAAGTGGTCTACTAGAAGATGTAAATATACTTTGGTTGCACGCGCACCACCGAATCCACCTATGGTATCTATAGAGACATGAGTCCAAACTTGTATGCTCCTCTCGATTTATTTTTTATACAAACGTCACAGTTTTCGCATATTTTTTATGTTGTCTAATTAACATAACATAAAACATAAAAACTCTTTATTTCACACCAGAAAATTACATATTCAACAAATAAATTTGTACAAAAAAAAAAGAAATGTGAAAGAGCGGCCTTATCACTAAAAGTAATGTGATGTGTTTAGCTTGATAAAAGGGTTTATTCTGAGGAGCCGTTCTCATGCTCACATCATTATTATTTATTCATTGTTAGGGACGGTAACCAAAGGGATGTTGTCCTTGAGTTTGTAATCATCTCTCTTTGTTTTAATACTGAGAAGTGAGAAATATTTATCTTTGTAACTCTGAGAATATACCTGAGCCGCTAATGGAATGTACTGACTCTGCAGCTTGAGATGACGTAACTAACTAAATGATTTTTTATTTAATGAACAGAATTGACTGACAGTCAAATGTATTGATGTGAATGAATAATTTTATTTACTCGTTCAGAAACAGCTTTTAGTGTTAAATTATTGATTTGGGTAAGGATTGAAAGTGATGTATCATATATAATATAAAAATAATTTTAATAATAATAGTGACATAAACAAATAATTTATTCTGTGACTTGCAGAAGTTCTTTAGCTTCGTCAAACAGTTCGTTACATATAGTTACACTTGGTGTGCTGAAACTTGAAATGTATGGGTCAGAGGTATACATTAAGATGTGAAAGACATCTTCATTCGTAGCTGATCGGGAACACTTTCTGGCATGGTGCAACTTTTGTACCTTTCGTAATCCTTATTTCTTGCTTCTTGAGCATCTTCAGAAAGTTACCAAATAGGAAAAATTACGTTAGTTCTGTATAATTTCAGCTCCATGTATAAGAACTTTATACACCGAAGAAGGTATATTGCTTCAGATCGTTTTAACCAATATAGCGGTTAAAATGTGAGATTGCTATTTAATATTATTTATATTTAATATTTATTTTACACTTATGCAGTAAAATTAAAGATTCAAATTTTGTGGAGAAATCGTCCAAATTTATTTAATGCACCAGATACGCAAAGAGAAAATAATTTAACATTTACAGAAGGAAAGATGGAAATTATAAAAAAAAATACAAAAGAAAATATAAGCGGAACTAGCACTTAACAGCATAAAGATAAGGTTGAAAATTGAAAGCAAGCAAGGAGAGCAATATATATACAAGTGAACGTCGCAAGCGATTATAACCGACTCTTTAAAAGTGGCAATCCTGGTTAGCAGCCTACGACACGCATAGCAAAAAACTCGAAAGAGGTTTACAATTCAAATGCGCTGCGTGCGGACGATACTAATAAATATTTATATAAATGTACATAGTAATATTCATTTTGTGTTATAAAAGATAATATGAAATGTTTCCTACAAAGGCATGTACTTAATACCAGTTATATGTTTTTTAACATGTTTTGCGCTGTATTAAGTGTATATTGACGACAATTTTTCGACATTTGTCCTTATGACATAATTTGAAGAATTATATACAAACGTTTTACCGTACAACCTCCTTCGTGTCTTCTCCATACAACGTGACATTGGCGAAGTGATATGTGCTCAACTGGCACGCTCGGAACGCCAAATTTAAAGAACCATACCATACAGACGTTTTATTAATTCCTCATCAATACAAGTTATTTCTGCAGAAAATTGGTAGTTTTGAAAAATTCTTCTAGCCGTATTTCCATCATTGCTATTACCAGTATTTTGTCGTGGTTTGTCGACATGTAATCTGAGATCCTCATGAAAACGACCCCTGCACCTGCTTTTTTTATCATGACATTTTCTGTTCTCGGTTATGTTGCAGACCACTTTTTGAAAGATAAATTGTACGAAATATGGAGTATCATCGCCACACACCTGATCCAAGCATGTAATGACCGAATATTCGTTGACTTCTATTGCCATTACTTTTCTAAGGTCATTCATCTGCCCGACACACACAGCAGAAAACACAAGATGGTCTACAAGTTAAAGTTAAGCTACTTTTTCGTCAATCATAATATCGTTGAAAATAGCTAACGTTTGATTTATCTATTTATATTATAAAATATCACCTCTTCATTCTTATTTAAAAACGTTGCAGATAATTATATTATATGAATTTCTACGTCAGCAACAACTTTCTCAGTTTTCTGAGAAATTTCTCTAGCTAACTCCATAGATGTTATATCTTGATGATGATATCTTTCAAAACATATATGCTATCTTTAAAAAATAGACATTATTATTTTCCATGTTAAAAAAAGACCTCTGGTAGTTATTCTTAAACTTATAAAACATTAAAAACCAAATAGGATGCCAATTATTTAAAATAAAAGCAGTATTCGTGAAATATCAAAAATTGAGATATTACCACCTTTTGGTTTTTTTGCTCTCAATCAAAATGGCGCAAATATGCGCAACATTTTATTCTTTCCCCTAATTCTTGAATAGTTGTGGATTGCGTCAATGATGTATGAAGGTATATTGAGACCCAATTTTAATTATGATTTATTGAAGCATTCTTCGTCAATTAATAATGAATAAAACAATATATAACTAACGTTGACGCTGTTCGGTCCGAGTCTCAAAGCGCAATGGCCGCCGCTTGTCAAGTCTGACAAGCGTCACTTTAATCGGCTGGAACAGTTGTAGTATACATATTGATAGAAATCGTAAGCGGTTAGCGTTTTTAAGAAAAGACGATAAATATACATAACGTCTATATGTTTCCAACGTATTCGGATAGAGGTTTCACGTAATTACAATGAGCGACATGTATCACTCAATAACAATACTAAACACTAGATACCTTCCAATCAGGGCTTCCGCCTGCAAGCAACTGTTCACGTTTGACACAATTCTTTAAATATGTTGTTTAATTGTCTACTTTAATGAGAAAAAATTTGATTAGTGTTATATTTGCTTTATTAGGTATATATATAATTAAAAAAAACTATTCTGAAATTATTTTAAGTTAAGTTTAATTTATGTGGTTCTTTACTTAATAACATTAATCAGTATTACACTTGTGTCATTAAGAAATTGACAAAATATGTAAACATAACATTTCCCTTTTGTCACTGGCTTCATATAATTGTTTTCATCATTCATTCCAATGTTGCAGTTAGTTGTTGTGCAATCTGAAATTTGATATTGATACATTCAGATACAACTACTGAGTCTTCAAGCTAATAATATTAATATTGCTATATTATTAATATTCTTGTTATATATTAATATTGTTAATACATATTAATATTTTAATTTCCTCACTCTGGTAATGAGACAAAGAGCAGCAAACTTGGAATAAATATCGTGATTATTTTAATAACGAAGGAGCTGTTCCCTGGCAAAACCAAATAACTGATGTGTCAAATGAACTAAACTAACATTTGTTTTTGTTTTCAACCGTGTGGATAATAAATATATTTACGTTAAAGATTTTTTTAATGATTTTTTATTCGAGTACAATACATTACTCATAGAAGATAAGATAAGATAAGATATTATAAACAGTAAAAACAACGCATTATTCGTACTAATTTGAATTTAAATTAATACTCGTATGTCGTTTTTAAACTATTTAAAATTATTTTTCATAAATAAACGATATATATTTTTATTAAAAAAAGGTAATTACCAGATTCGATTGTGTGGGTCGCTGTTGAACAAACGGACGAATGAAACTGTTAATCAGATCAAACCAAAATACTTTTGGCTTGTATATGTCATCTGTATCTTTTCCAGACCTCGCACTGTCTGATATTTTTTTTAACTCCTGACAGAAAGAGCTTCTTAAATTTTTGAATTTTGCTACAACTTCTTTTGGTCCAAATCCAGGTATATTTAGTTCATGACTTATTCTCTTAGCTGCGGCGGCTCGTAAGTCTCTATCACGGTATTCCTCCAAACTTGGATCATACTCGTATAACACCTTTTCCATCGAATATAACTCGTAGTTTCACTGTCGTTAAACTTAATAATGCCACGTTGCTGTGACGACATCTTGGCTTCACGAACGGTATATCACGACTGAAAATCAAACAGGTTTGATCTATCCACGCTTGAGTCATGCGCCGTTCCTCACGAAAGCAAGTAAAACGAATTATTTCACGAAAGCGTGGTTCACTGTCGTGATTAACGCCTCGTGGGAACGCCGCCTAAGAGTATTGAAATAAGTCGGGACTAACTTCCTCAAGCTTCCAAAATTGCGTCATTAAATCTTGTACATTATTATTTAATGTGTTCAGTTGAAATGACTCATCAATGGTAATTAAATTGCATTTCACATTAGAGTATCAGTTGATTATAAATAAATAATAAATTCTTTATTTTGGGAAAAACAGTACAGGATCATAAACTTTGTGTTCGGTAGTGACTGCATTAGTGAACCATTGTATCGCAGTCATTAACGCCCACCTCCGGATTGGGTTCACAATATTCCCTTTCATCTTTATTTTTACAACTTCAGATTAAATTTGTATAGTATTCCTGTGTGCATGTTTGTGTGTGTGATGTGTGGTGTGTGTGATGTGTGGTGTGTGTGTGTGGGTGCGTGTGTGGTGTGTGTGTGTGTGGTGTGTGTGAGTAAGTTTGTGTGTACGTGTGTGTGTGTTTGTTTGTGCACCTGCTCTTGAATGGGTATAACCGATTCGATCAAGTCTTCGGTCTCATCGTAGGTTAGACCGAGTAGACTCAGTCATTCGTGGCTTACATTGTAGTAACGTGTTGGGATAGATGTCCAATATTTTATTTATTTTATTGTACAGCACAGGGGCAAAAAAATGAAAATGTCGTTTAGCGTGTTGCATTTTGCATTATCTTGTTGTACAGGGTTGATTTATTCTTCGTTTATTGGGATTATGTGTATAAGGGAGTTTTGCGTGCTTGCGAAGTAAAGTTGTTCATAAAAAAAGTTTTCTTATTGTTAAAAGTTTTATTTCTTTGTATAGCTCGGATGTGGGGAACCATATTGATTTGAAGGACATAGTTTTTTGAACTTCTCTATGCGCTCTTTCGAGAGCGAGTAGTTTAGTCGCGCGGCCCCAGGCTGCAATACAGTATCCAGCTACTGACTGTACCAGAGCAAAAAATAGGATTTTAAGCGTAGGGAAGTCCAAAACTGAGCGCAGCTTTTTGAACAGGTATATAAGCTTTCTAACTCTATTCGTGGTTACTTTTAAGTGTTCTTTCCAAGAAAGATGATTGTCAATCCAAACTCCAAGATATATGATTTTGGATTCACAAACAATCTTCGTACAGGCACAGTCACTTTTTGCTTCACAAGATGGTACGTGAGCGACCAGGTTAATGATGTAGGAGGGAGGGAAACTGAGTTTGGAGCAAAGGTAAGACACTTGGTCTTGTATGTATTTAGGGTTAGCAGATTCCGCATAAGCCAGTGTGTTACTATAGACAAAGCTGACTCAGCATGAATTGGAGTGTTATTCCAGTTTGCCCCGTGCACAAGGAGAACAGTGTCATCTGTTATTAGTTGCAGTCTTGCAGTTTTTTATAGATAATTTGCAAAGGTCATTGATGTAAATTAAAAACTGGGTTGGTCCCAAAACGCTACCCTGCGGCACCCCAAAAAGCAAGGGTTCACGTTCGCTGATGACACCTCACACCCTTACACACTGACAACAGTTTTCAAAACAGCTAAATAAATTGTACACGTCGCCTCTAATACCAATACGTTCAAGCTTTTTAAGAAGCTTGGAAATAGGGACAGTGTCAAAGGCTTTCGTAAGGTCCAGAAATATAGCTGCAGACTTATGGTGCTTGTTAAAATTTAAAGTGATAGTATCTGTTAAGCTTAAGACTGCGTCCTCCGTGGATTTACCAGCCCTAAAACCAAACTGATTATTCGCAAGAACGTTATTATAATTTAAGTTATTATAGTATAATTTAAGAAGTGCATGTATGACTATTGATGATATCAGAGATAGTATGGACCATTAATGAAGCTGCCTCCTCAGGGTTCTGAGAGGTTAATACGGGGCTGAAGTCGGTTTCTGCTAAATGAGCTAAACAAGCCTTAATGTCTAGAATTTTGGTGTTTTGTTTCATTTGAGATGATTTGATGTTAATAGTGTAACTCAGAATTACTAGTAAATGATCAGTAATACAGGTGTCGAGAACTAACGTTGTAGCTTTGGATTTCGCTTTTAAAATTACGTGGTCTAAGCAGTTATTATTCCGAGTGGGCAAGGTGTGCGCGGGCATAAGTCCATGAAACATTAACGTGTTTAAATATTGATCATGGGCACTGTCGTTGCTGTTGGGTGCTATATTTATATTTATGTCGCCGGTGATTGCTTTATTTTAAAAGTGTTTTAAGGAATATAGAATATCATTATGTTCCTGTTTATGTTGGCTGGTTTATGTTCCGTAACTTAATAATTACTGATCCGATTTTTACTTGCAGATTATGAGGTAGTAAGCCGGGTAATTCCAGCGAATTTAAAAATTCTGTTGGATAATTGACAACATCATTATCATTAATAACGGAATCAACTGATTTGTAATTCTTCAATTCGCCAGCTATTTTCTCTTGAATCTGAAAATTCATTTCGTTCACATCAACATTTTTTGCGGCCAATATAACACGTTCGCTTAACCAATCGTGATTTACGTAATTTTGAGCTATGTTTGGGAAAACCATCTCCATGAGTTCGGTATTTGATTCACAAAAGTTACAAAAATTGGTAGGGAATGTAATGTATCCCTATGATGTATCAACAGCAATATTACCATTACCAATATCGAGCAGTTGTTTGGAAAACACTTCTCCAGACTGGTCTTCCTGCAATTCAACTCTCATGTTTATACTCAATTTAAGTATTTTAATGTATTTCCATGAAATGGACGACTTCAAACATGCATTTAGTTCATCAGCTGGCGTTGAGCGTGGAACAACTGGCAATATTTGTCAAAAATCACCTGCCAATAGTATCATTGCACCACCAAACCGGTTTCTGTTATTTCATAAATCTTGCATTGAGCGATCTAATGCCTCTAAAGATTTTTTTTGTGCCATCGTGCATTCATTCCAAATGACCAATCTGGTTTGCTGCAGCACTTTGGCCATGCAGAATTCCTCGAAAGGTTGCAAGTTGGAGTTTCATTTATTTGAAGGTTCAACGGCAACTTGAGAGCTGAATGAGCTGTTCGACCGCCTTCCAACAACGTAGCTGCAATACCTGATGAAGCTAGGGCTAGTGCAATTCCATTTTGCGGTCGAATCGTGGCCAAAATCAATGATAACAAAAACGTTTTCCTAGGTCCACCAGGAGCATCTAAAAAATAAATTCCGCCAGTTCCATCGTTCACTACTTTCATGAGCATCTTTTTATTTTACGATACGTCGTAGGCATATTTTTGTTGTTGATTCAAAAGGGGTACTGTTCTATCAACCATTTCTCTTAATGTTTCGGAATCGTATTGGGCTTCGCGTCTCAATTCTTGATCAAATGAGTTGTGCATTGGACGATTGGGTGCTATCATTCCTATTTGTATTAATACTTTGTTGGTAAGCATCAAGCACATGTCCTGAATTAAATTAATGCTTCATTGTGAATTTCTTCGTTCATTTGTAAATCTGCATTCGATGTTCTAAGACGCATCTGATTCAATATATCTTCCGCCATATGATCTTTGTATTTATGCCATAAATCAATCGGTGTTGATGGGAAACATTTAGACAAAATTAAAGAAAATAATGTTCGTATTTGTTTAGGATTTGAATAAATCACAGCATCTTCGAGAGTGTGGTCCCAATGAGTGTCATTCTCTAACAATCCCAAATGTTGACAGGCTTCTCTGTATGTGCCACACAATACACCATTAACTGTTCGCAGATGTTGGAATGGTGTTGAACCACGAACATTGACTAACAGTAAACGCAAATAGAAACATTCGTCTTGACTGGGATGGACTGCATAAAGACGGCCTAGTGCATCTGTAGAAAATACTTGTGGATAACCTGTAACTGGTTGTCCTCGTTTTCGTCGTTGGATTTTTTTTGATGATTGTTTCCAGGTATAATATCTTGGTATTTCTGAATAAAGTAGCGTTCTGGCAAAATCATCTTTCTGGCACATTTCAAAGAAGCTGGTTGTTGGTCGAAATGTTGTCGATGGTGGCCTGTCAACTCGTTGTAATACGTTTGCATCTGTAAAATACACCCGTGGACCATTTTCCAAATGTACGGCCAAGTGAAAAACAGTAGGGTGTCGTTCATGTACAGGAAACGAAAATATACGCCACATGCCTTCGTTACTACTAACATAGCGGCCCATTTGATATTAAGTGACTTCATCATTTGAATTTTCGGCAGCAACTCCGAAGACAGCCATATCACTACCTTTGTTCACATACTTGCAAATGTATTTTATGGATTTTACGGAATGGCAAAATTCGACGTTTATGTGTGCTTTATATGCCTTGCAGAGTAATGACGAAAACGGAACAACCCAACGAATATCAACTTCAATGTCCTGTCGATTTACTTTGACTATTGTTGACTTTCCATTGTCATCAATGGATCGGCGGCGATAAAGTGGATATCCATCATTTCCAGTAATAGTTTCTGCTACTAATTGTCTTGGGTAGCGTTTTGAACATTTTCCTCCAACCATACACGGAGAAATGGGATTTAATATTCCACATGGACCATGTATCATATTTTTTGCAATAACCTCATGTAACAGTGGGTCTTCATTATAATCGGGAATTTTTGCTGATATCATATGATCAATATCATTCGGTCTTATCCTCTCAACCAACCAAATGAGGATATGTGCATGTGGTAATCCGCGTTTTTGCCACTCAACTGAGTACATCCAATAGCGCGTCTCGCCGAACACGCGATGCTTAACAATAAAATCCATGAGTGATTTTAATTTCATTTTGAACACCCTTGCAGTGATATCGTGGCGATCAATGGGGGATTGGCTAGTAAATAATTCTTGTTGAATTTCTGTCCACTTTGGATTGCATGTGAATGTGATAAACAAATCTGGTGTGCCATAATGTCTTGAGCCATGCCATAATAATCATAGCATCTTGAGCATATTCATGCATATGATGCGGACTTCCAACGTATGTTGCTGGGAGAATAGTTGTTCTGCCAACATTCTGTGCATTTCCATCAGCATTAATGGCATCCCGAAGATGAATGTATTCCTCGGAACGGAGTTTTGCCTGGTTCAACCTGATAAATGTCAATCGTTCAGTTTCAACTTTCACATACATATCCACAGCATACTGGTGAAATAGACGCCGACATTTTAAGATGTGATTGTCCTCATTTCCCGAACCATCAGTCTGTATGAATAATAATTCATTGAATTAATTTTTTTGCTCGTGTCAGCACCTGTAAACAATTTTTTGTGTTATGATAATAATATAAATTTTATGTTAGTAAACATATATTTTAATGTAGTAAACATATTGTTAATAATTTACCTGTAACTGGACTTATCATCTTCATTGAAAAATGATAGCCGTCTTCACCTTGCCACAATAAGATAGGATACTGTAAGGCATCATATGATCGATGTGTTTCAGACACACGCTCCGCCGATGTAAAACAATGTCTCGGTTTCCTAAATTTGCACCCACAACGACAATAGCCACTTCATTAATTGTTGGCACATTAAAACGTCCAGCATGTTGTCCTGCAGGCGCCTTATCGGCTCTGATGACAATCTGGTGATTATCAGATGGCATGCGGTCTAATGCAGTTGTGAATAATGCAACTAATTCATTGTGTTGATGGAAAAATGTTTGAAGTTGTTCCACAATGTATCTGTTCACTGAGTTGTTGTGTGCGCAACGCTGATCGACTTCTCTTGCTGAATTGCCCATAAAATATATTTGCAAAAATTTATAGTCTTGATCAGGCACTGGCAATAAGGAACCTGTTCGATGATATATTTGACCCTGAATCTGCAAGAATATAAATATATATACAGGTAATTGTATAGCAAATTTTACCACCATGTGGCTCGCAAAATACTGCCACAATACCTTACATCATTTCTAATTAAAACTACTTTAAACCTCGACATTGAACAGCCTTCCATGACAGCTATAGGTAGACCTAAACAACTTATTTGCCATAGGTAGTAAAACTAAAAAAAATGTTTACCATTATAATTACTTACTTTGAAAGTAGGCATAAAATTGTCTCGAATAACCTTTGTTGCCCCAAATGATGTCATTTGAAAGCAATTATTGTACTGCTGGATATGAGTCAAAAAATGATAAGAATCTGGACCAATTCCAGATACCAATGAATGTAGTGGCTCTGGTGGCGGTACCGAAGGTTTCTGCTAGGTCTTGAAGGTGTCGCAAAAATTGCGAGGGCTTCCTGTCCCCAGCTCCTCATGTGTGAGTAATTGTTTAACCTTTCCTTTTCTTGAGAAGCAGTAAGTCGCCGAATTAATTCCATTTTAATTTTTTTATATTTATTTTCCATCGGAGGGTTAATGATGATATCTTTTACCGCTTTTGCATTCGTCATGTCCAGGTTAGTTATGACATGAGTGTACCTAGCATGGTCGTTGATAATATTATAATTATCGAGTTGTCCTTCTAATAACGCAAACCATATCTCAGGATCGTCCGCAGAAAATTGTGGGATTTTAAAATTATTCCGACATCCCAACGGAGAATCGTGGCGTTCACTTGGCATACGCACCTTACGCGTGCGACGGACGGTGACGTGGTCCGCGTGGTCGTGGTTACGCGAATCGGCGGTTTTAACGGATTCACTGCTATCACTCATTATGTGCACTGTTCGGGGTCACCAGTTTGGTGGTTGGTGCGGCGATTAGTAAAAATAAATAGTCTCTTACTACACAAAATATTTATTGCACATACAACAATAGTCCACACATAAATAGTCCACACATATAAAGTATAGAGAAGGAGTAAGAATGAATATCGAATATAATACGAGAACGTTAAAATTAGCGATAATTCATTAAATGGCCGATAGAATAGCGAGCGACAAGGGATCAGCGTTAGTTGGACGTTTGCGACTCACTGGCTGGTGATTTGCACCTAGCGACGATCCAACGCTAACGATCACCTGTTGACTACATGACGCCGCTCGCCTCATGTAGCAATTATGTTATAGTAAAAATTAAGATTTTAAATAATATGAGAGTTGTGTGTTTTGTATAGGAAATAAATAAATAATTTTGTTTTAGAAATAATTGATATTAATATAATAAAGTGATTTTAAATTAATAAATAAATATGTGACCTGCAAATATAAATAAATAAATTAGAATCAGTGAGAATAGCCCACAGGTTTGATTCACTTGAGTCTTCTCACTATGTCCGTGTTGTCGAGGAGCTGGATTGCCTCGACGTTCAAATGATGATGAAGTCAGTATGCGTGAGCTTCTGCATATTTCTTAATAACTCTATCAACGAACTCTATATTGAGGTCCCTGTGGAGGTCGTCGTTTCTTATATACCAAAGAGCATTAACTATTGCTGTAAGTACTTTATTCTGGAACCGCTGTATAATATCTATGTTGCTTTTTTTGGTACAGCCCCACAGCTGTATCCCATGTATCCCAGCTGTCGGGATTCGGATCGAATTTCTAACTCCTCTTTTTTTCTTTTTAACGTGAGCGTTCCAGCGTCATGCCCAAGTACTTTGCTGTATTTTATGGTATTATTTGATCATTATTGATTTTGGGTGATATTCATCTCTCTTGTTAGTGTAGTTAATATGATTCGACTTTGTTTAAAAATAGCTAAATAANTGCTGTAACTGCATCCATTTGATCTATATATAAGTTTTCTTTTACAGCCATTGCAAACAAATATCTTATTGAAGTATGTCGTACTACCGGAGCAAAAATCTCATTATATTCAGTTCCTTTCTTTTGTATGAAACCTTTTATGACTAATCTAGCTTTATATCGTACAACTTTACCGTTTGCATCGGTTTTTATTTTAAAAACCCATTTGCAAGGAATTATCCTCTTGTTTTCAGGAAGCGCAACTAATGTCCATGTATTATTCTGAAGGAGTGATTCATATTCACTGTCCATGGCATCTTTCCACTCTTTTGCTTTTGAACCTGAAAGAGCTTCTTCCACAGTTTCTGGTTCCTTTAATAATATTGCTGAATCAGTTGGCTTCTCATCATGACAAAAAAATGTAGTAGGTTTATTCCTTGGCCTCAAAGTCATATTTCTAAAGGGCATTGTTTCTTCCTCTTCGAAACTCTCTGGTGTGTAATCTGGGTCATTATTATCTGACTCTGAGTTTGACAATTCACTGGTGGCGTCACACAATTTGTCTTCTTCAGAACTTTCATTTACAAAAATATCGGTATCAGATTCTAGTTCAGTAGCTTCCTGTTGTTGCAATGTAGTAAGCGGCATTATAACACAATTGTTTTTGACTGTGTGTTCCAGGAAAACAACATCTCTGCTCTTGTATATTTGTTTTTTACTCATATCATACAATCTGTAACCTTTTGTATGTTCACAATAACCCACAAATATCATTTTGACAGCTTTTGAATCCCATTTTTGTCTGTTTTCTTTTGGCACATGAACCATAGCATGACAACCAAAAATTTTCATGTTATTCAAATTTGGTTTTTTACCAGTCCACATTTCATATGGTGTCTTGTATTCCAAAGCTTTTGTTGGTGAACGATTTACAATATAAGCCGCTGTTGAAACCGCTTCAGCCCAAAAATATTTTTGTAATCTGGAATTCAAAATTAAACATTTAGCTCTCTCTACTAATGTGCGATTCATTCTCTCTGCCATGCCGTTTTGCTCAGGCGTATATGGGTTAGTTGTTTGATGCTTAATACCAGTTTTACACAGAAACAATTTAAATTCGTTATTTATATATTCTCTTCCGTTATCGGAGCGCAATGTCTTTATTTTTTTATTTATTTCATTTTCTACTAAATTCTTGAATTCTTTGAATTTCTCTAAAGTCTCAGACTTATTTTTCATGAAATAGACAAATACCTTCCTGATATAATCATCTATGAAAGTAACATAATATCTGGCACCTCCAACAGAACTTGTCTCCATCGGACCACAAACATCAGAGTGAATTAATTGGAGCAATTCAGAAGCTCTAGTGCCAGTATTTTTGAACGGTTGTCTACTCATTTTACCTTCTAAACAAGTTGTACAAACTTGATTGCCTTTTTTTAATAATTCAACCCCTTCTGCACTTTCTGTTATTTTCTGTAAGTCAGTGAAATTTAGATGGCCCATCCTTTGATGCCATAAATTTATATCTTGCTCATTCACTGTTGATAGCAATGCCGGTGCTTCAGAAATATTATTTACTATATACATGTTATTGCGATGCAGAGCTGTCAATACTAATTTATTATTCTTATAAATTTTACAACCATCTCTCTCGAATTTCACTTCACAGCCATTATTTATCATTTGACTTACAGAAAGTAAATTAACTGATAGTGTGGGTACAAATAGAACATTTCTAACCTGTATTGTCTGTAATGTGCCATCTGAGTCTCTTATCTGGAAATCCACATTGCCACTGCCTTTTACTGGCACTATTTTATTATCTGCCACCTTGATGTTATTGATTGTACATGGAGTAACATCATACATCCAATTCTCATTATTGCACATATGCAGAGATGCTCCAGAATCCACATACCAGCAGTTTCCATCCAATTCAGCAGAAACTGGAAAAGCAGCATAATAACCATTAATTTTTGAATTATCTGTGTTTGACGAACCCTTTTTTTTGTCTTTAAAATAGCAATCTTTACTCATATGCCCATACTTATTACATACATAGCACCGTGGGCCTTTGGGTTGCCTTTTTTCTTGTGTTTGGTTATGTGAATTATTCTGTGAAAACTTTGACACATTTTGTTTATTGTAAGCCTTGGCCTTTGAATAGTAAGCAACAGAATCTGATACCTTAACCTCTTGTAGCAACTTGGTTTTGACATAATCAGCAGTAATAGCCACACCAGAGCTCTCTAAAGCCATTATCATCGGTTTGTAGTAATCAGGGAGGCCAGCAAGCAGCAATGTACCAAGCCACTCATCTCCTACCACAAAGTTAATATTCCGTAACTTATGAGCTGTTGACATTACCTTGTTGACATATTCCTCAACACTCGAGCAATTTTCCAAGTTGGTGGTGATCAGATCTCTTAGTATACCTACTTTTCGACTGAGCCCAGTGTCATCAAATACTTTTTCGAGTTTTATCCACACTTGTTTCGCTGTTGTAGCTTCTTGAACGTGGACATAATTAACTGGATCTATCAAAAGTATTATTTTCGATCTTGCTTTCGTATTTTTCTTGCTGTCGGATTGATAACCCGCATCAGGTTCAATTTCCTGCCACAATTCTTCATGTTCCAGATAGTTTTTGACGGCAAATTTCCAACTTTGGTAGTTTTCTCTTCCAATGAGTTTCTCAATTGTGCCCATTGATATTTGTGACACCATTTTTAATGTACTTTTCGTCAAAGAATATGTTGAAGAAGGAAACGAACACGCCGGTAATGGCCGATTGCGAGGTTATGAAATTGAATCCAATTTAATCACAGCAGTTTTGTATCGAATTATATTTCGTATTTACTTTCGGACATTATTTGCCCACAACCTAATGGAATGTTAAAGTAATTTATAAGAAAATATAACTCCAGAACACAATATTATTTAATTTACTAAGTAAACAGACAGCAATACAAATTACAGTATATGAAAGAAAATTATCGACAGACAAGTCATTTGACATTTATCAAGATAGATGGCGTTATTCAGTGTTGCAATTAGTTAATTTCAACGTATATTTATCTACTATTTTCTCTAATTGTTCTACTGTGCTAATTTTGTTTATATTCAAATTTGTAATTTTGTATATAATATTTTTTATATTTAATATATATATATATATATATATATATATATATATATTGGGTGGGGAGAACTAAGAGGTTTAAAAATATAATTTTCTCCCCTAGCCCTACCGTGTCAGTTTTTTAGAATTTGTATATAAAGATGTGTAAATATATAAAGATGTACTCCTATCAAGATTTTCTTGATTACAGTTAGTATATGTGTGTGTATGTTATAATTAATTATGTATAGTCTAGTATAAGTTTTAATAAGTATAAAATATTTTTTCTTTAACAATTGGTCACTATATTGGTATAGTCTGTGGTGTATGGTGCCACAGACCGTCAAGACAGTAAATTAATAAATTATATAAATTTATATAATAATGTACTACAAAACTCTGTGGTGTACAGTGCCACAGGCAGTCAACTAACTCTTTAATACAGTTTTGTCTGTTAAATAAATAGAAAGTAAATTAACATAAGTTAAGTAGATTAATATCTAGGTCAATTACACAGCAAAATTAAAACAGACTTAGAGTGAAAAATAAAATAAATTAATTTATAATATTGACTAAAACACGTATTTTTATACACTGTGGCTATATGTAGCGGAATGTCGGCTGGAATGTCGGATGGTCAAGAACAGAACTTAAAAAAATTTTTAGATAGTCAATATCTGGTCTTAATGTTAAAAATGCAGTGGTGTAAAAAGCCACGGCCGTCTCCTACACTATACTTATTGTCTAGGTACTTAGTCTAATTATACCTAAAATAATAATTAATAAAAAAGAAAAAATACAAATATATTAAAATAAAATTGTGTATCTTCGTTGTTCAAATACACTGTGTACAAACCACAGTTTGTCAAGATACAGTTTTCGTTACGTAAGTCGATTCCGAAAAAAACTTTTTTATTTGTGGACGGATTTTAATGCGACTTTTTTCAAAAGGTGGCTCACCCCTAAAAAATGATCTCCACCAAAAATCACGTCAATCCAGTTGTGGGAAGTTAAGTTAAATGCGAAGATACAGTTTTATAACTTTATTCTAAAAATAGAACTAAAACTGGCGCTACGATCTAAAGTGTATCTTCGCTTCTAAGTCAAAAAATACTGATGCGAAAAATCTGAAATTTTACACAGGTGTTCAGTATGAGCTCTACTATTTTTTAACACAAAAATTTTTCCAGGTTATCGCTTGAAAATTTGAGATAATTGGTGTACAAAGTTCTGGAATGTTTTAGTTAAAGTTTTTTCAAAATTACTTGTTCTATATGGGTCGGATTTTCCTTCTTCCGGATTCGTCAACGGGAGGTCCTGCCGCGTCGATTGATACCCTGGATGACTCTCTCCGAGTCTCCGTTCAAAAGTTTGCCGCCACGTGGTTTTTACGGAAACTTTAATATCTCCGGGGTGCACAGGGATAAAAATCCCAGATTTCCTGGAGACGTGGTAGGTCACCAGGCACACCAAGAGGAGAAATAAAAAAGGGGGGGGTACCGCTCTAAAAACGGCGCCCGCACGCACTTTTGTTAAAAACCACGTGTTTTTTTGTGGGTTATCGTGGGGAAACCCCGCTAACTTTGGTTCCACACTTTGGATTTCCACGCAAAAAACGTATTTCACTAGGGTACTTCCTTGGCTAACCCCATGTGGTCAGGCATGTCTCTAAAACCACTATAACTATTTTTAAATTCACATTTACTGCTAAAAAGTGTCCGTTTTCACTAACTTTTAAAAGTTTTTTTAATGTTTGTCCTTGAATGAAACCCAGTTATTGTAGTTTCCGCTAAACGTAGGAATTTCCAACTGAGGGGTGGATTTTACAGTATGGGCTACGGACTATATTATTACTTTTTATTAATGACCTTTTTGACGGCATGGTACTTATTTTCATACGCTGAGAATATACTCCTCGTTCAATCTGTTCAGCTCGCTGTCTAGCTCCCAGTGCAGGGTGTCGATAGCGGACCAGTGGGACTGAAGCAGATCTTCTAATTCCCATCTCTCACTTATTAAATCTAAAGTCATACCTTCCACTGTCACAGTAAGGGTCGAATACTACTCACTATTCTTCTTGATAGAACAGTAGGTACACGTAGTACACGAAAGTCACTTATTATAGTTAATGCACTGTGTCTCTACAGGTACACCGGTATACGGACTCGCACACACGCGTAGGTACAAGGGTTCCGTTTTTTGGTAGGTTCGAAAGACCAATATGTAAAGGATGCTGTACGAGTATGTATAAATAAACAGTTTTATAAAACTGAAAATATATAATCATAAAACATCTAAAAGTATAATGAATTAAATGTAATATGATTGGTGAGCCACGCGCGGTACTCTTGATGACTGATAGCGATGAAATAACTTAATATAATTGAAATATTGGAATTCAGTAATTTACACCTAAATATTAGGTATATTTATACGCCATATTTAATTTATAATACTTAACCCTTCAGAATGCTGTTTGTTTTACTAGAGGTATAACAACTGCCTCAAAATATATTCTTCACATTTTTTTTCAGCTACACGCTGTATCCAGCACACAGCAGGGTAGGTATAGGGAACCTAATATTAAGTCAGCCCGGTTTCGTTTCTTTGAATTCTAAGGCATTTATGTATCCGAATTTAGAATTTTATAGGATGCAATTACTTTAAATAAACTTCTACAATAAGGAACATTTTTGGCACAACATGAGGTCATGCATTAAAATTTCATGAATATTTAGGAACTATAGCAATCATCCTTATTGCAGTTTTGGCAGTAAACAATCAAGTGCTCATTACACAAAAACTTTTTGCCTTTACTGCATTTTGTGGCTAATTTCGGTCACTCTTTCTCGGGCAATTATAGCACCGCCCACGTTTAGTGGTAGGTGGAGTAGGTGGGGTTTCCAAACCATTTACTTCCAATAGTCGGGGGGTCGAAGTTTTTGATGACTTTCTACAAGTTCCGTTGCAAGTTGTCACAAGAATGTTTGATAACTGAGGAATAAAAAATAACTATGTAAATAACATATTTGTACGAAAAATACAAAAAAAAATTCTAAACCAGTAAAACGATAGAAATTATCAATCATTATAATATTTAATTCAAAGTTATATCAATATCTAAATAAAAACAATAGAATATAAAAAGTTTACCTTTCTCGAAAAAGTTACGTAAGTACCTACTCGCTCGGGGTCACGGCTCAAGAGAGCAGAGGCGTGGCTTTCACCTGCAGCGGCCTAAACGGTACTAAAGTATGTTCTTAGCGCATATTAACCCACTAACGCCCAAAATGAAACTGCAGTAATTTTTTTATTGTTTTTCTATTTATTAGTCCATAAGGGACAAAATATGCTATATAAGATATATAAGAAGATAAAATGAAAAAAAAATTACATATCAAGTTTTAGGGGTGTACTCAGCCGTGTACAGTGGGCGCTTTAGGAGTGAAATTGTTTGAAACAAGGTCGTTCCACACATGGCGTTTTCAAACACATTTCGCAACGCCAGCGAATTCTTTGGTGACAGATAACACATCGCAATGGATTTTCCATCCGTTCAGGATTATGACCATTATTGTTCCGACCCCCTAGTGTCGCTGAGGATGACGGACGGCTCTTAGTTTTCGTTGGACGTAAATAAGTCCGTGTAATAATTCGTCTGAAAGATGACTGATCCATGTAAGTTATCTCTTGTTTAGTTTTACTGAGCAAAACATGTAGTCGCCAAGCATTTCATATCGCCATATCTAACAAATAGGTAAATATAACCCACCACCCCTTTTTTCTTTTATTGAAATCCGATAAAGGCTGATAGACTGATACATTTGGTCAACTCCACCCATTCTTTTATTATAAGTTGACAATCATTTTAGGTATATTTACGTCAACCTTTTTCTTTCTGATGTTACACCATCGTTTGACTTTGCCCAGAGGCTCTATGCCATCAAAATTAGTTCCCATTGTAACGACATTATTGTCCTTCCAACGTACCATAGTTATCTCATTCTTTGTATCAAAACTATAATCATATTCCGCCCTAGGCTTCTTCTTCATATTTTTTACTGTGATCAGGGGACATTTCTTCGTCCGATTTTCCCGAACGGTTCCAGTACTTCTACAACCTAGTCTACCCAAATTGAGCAATAATTGGTGATTGGTAAAAAAATTATCGAAATATACGATATGCTCTTTAGGAACTACAGGCATTTTAGCCAATAAAGATTTCACGAATCTCGCACCAACGGTATCATCAGAAGGTTCTGTGGATTTTCCACAATAAACATCAAACGCGTAGCAATAACCATCTGAACTTGTCGCAGCCCAATTGCGATAACCAAATCTTACAGGCTTTCCTTCTATAAATTGTTTTGAAGGATGACGCCCAAAATATTTGATCATAGACTCGTCCACAGACAAGCTTTCATGAAATGCACCCCACTGACTAGAGTTTCGCTGAATCAAATCGCATAATGATCTGAATTTGATCATTTTATCTGTCGAACCATCTATTAGACCGTTATCCACAAAATGAAGATTTCTTTTTACCTATTGCGTGACATACAATTAGCAATCAATGGAACACCAAGGTCTGAAAAAAATTTTTCAAACATGCACTATCAAGTTCAAAACCATGCCTATTATTTTGGTTAGCATACAAGACACCGTTAGTTGTTATCAAATCCATTACGTCATGATCAAATATTTTTTCAAACAACATTACGGGATTGCAGTCTGCTAAGCTTTCAACAACATATTTTTGTCTCTTTTGTACGATATCGGTAATTTCATAAGTAGAACTATAGATTGGCTGAGTTTTCCTCCATACAGGTAAATCTACATCACATTTTTGGCACGTTTTGCAGGCATAGGTCTTAGCGGCTCATCATCACTGTCGTTTTGTTCCGAAACATCGTACGACGCCGACCTACCTCAATAGTCCCTAGAACGTCCATAGGGAAACTTGAAGCCGCCAAATTGTCTTCATTACCTTCTTCCTCATCACTCACCACAGCCGGATCTGGCACTAATACCATATCGTACTCTTCATAATTGCCTTCATCAGACAAAATTGATTCCAAAGCTTTCTCCAGTCTCTTATAGCTGGTAAATACGTTCCGATTGGCCATTTCAACTTATAAGTAATACTGTAAACAAAACGAAATTTTAGAACGAATCGGCCCGCTGTACCCGCCCGTGTACAACAAATGAAACAACCCCTACTTTAGAAGTTTTGTAATAAACTTTCATTCTTATGTTATTATTATCAACACAAATAAATAGTCTCTATAAAAATAAAAAAAGAAGTTGAAATATTTCACTATTTTTGATAAAAACCAACAAAATAATCTTACCTTTTATGTCCTGTCTGGACTCCGTATTTTATCACAAAATAAGTGACTGAATGAATGTAACTTCTGACATACCGAATTTACATTTTGATGTATTTATCAGCATGCCATAGTCTTGCATTCTGGAGAATATTTGGCGGAGGTGCTCTTCGTGCTCCTGCTCCGACCTTGAAAAAATTAAAAAATCGTCTATATATGGGAAACAGAAGTCTAGACCTCTCGTCATTTCATCTACGAACCTCTGGAAAGTTTGACCTGCATTGTGCAACCCGAATGTCATAAATGGAAATTCGTATAACCCAAACGGTGTAGTTATCGCCGTCTTTATAATATCGTCTTCATGTACTGGGATCTGGTTGTAGGCCTTCACAAGATCGATTGTGGAAAACACTTTTCAACCAGATAAGCTATGAGAGAAATCATGTATGTGTCGTATTGGGTACTTATCTGGGATTGTCCTGGCGTTAAGTAACCTGTAGTCACCGCAGGGGCGCCAACCGTTGTCCTTTTTGATCGCTAAATGTAACGGGGATGCCCATGGCGACTCTGAGGGGCGCGCGGTGCCACTCGCCAACATAGCCTCGAACTCACTCTTTGCTATGCGCAATTTCTCTGGTGCTAGTCGGCGAGGTGCGCATGAAACGGGCGGGCCGGGTGTGGTACGTATGTGGTGAACTGTGTTATGTTTGGGTATGCCTGGTGTACCTGAAGGTTTTGTAAGATTCTGAAATAAAGAAGTTTATGATATTTCGAATCTCCAGTCACAACCTTTACACTTGGTATAGAATTATTATTTATTGCTACAAAAGCTACAGTTGACAATTTAGTGGTACCATCTATTAAGCGTTTATTGCGTACATCTACTAGCAAATTAAAATAGGATAAAAAATCTACACCAATAATAGCTCTAGTTACATCTGCTATAATAAATTTCCAACAAAAATCTCTACGTAAGCCTAAATTAATATTAAATTGTACGGAACCATATGTGTCGATCGTGGAACCATTTGCCGCACACAAGTGGTAGTTGGTCTTCACACGTCGATCACGCAGTGCAGACCGGGAGAAAACGCATAAGTCGCTTTCAGTGTCCACCAAGAATTGAATTTTCGACCTGCAATCTGTCACGAAGAGACGACTATTTGTAGTTGGAGGGCAATCTGCGGCCGCCATTACAGATTGCCTTGAGCGTGGTTCCGACTTAAAGTCGCAAGGTCGTATGCATTTCTTCGCTTGTTTTCCAAATTTGAAATGGTATCAACATTGCGAAAGTTTTCTATAATTCGAATGAGATCGAGAATATGGGGTTCGCTGTCTCTGCTGGTACGAGTTCTGTTTCGTGTGGGAACGGGAACGGTAACACTCGTCTATTTCCGATGTGAGGGAGCTGACCTGCTTGGTTAATTCCACAATGTGGCGGGCCATTACCTCCAAGGCCGATTCTCCTCCCGAACTAGTCATTGCCGCGGTCGGGGGTATTTTAACGCCAACTCGAAATGCCTCCGTCATCACCTGATATTGCGTCGGCGAATCAGATTCGTCCGTTTTCTTTGTGTCATCTCTGCGAGCCGTTGGTATTTGATATTCTTCCGAAGCGGTGCTCATTCTCGTGTTCTTAACGGGCTCACCAGTTGTAAGGGTGCGTGTGTGATAATGAATAAGTCTCTATAGTATATAAGCGTATATTTCACTTCACAAAAAATTCGCAGAATTACAATAATATAGAAGGAGAAAGTCAAGAGCACTGTGCACATAGGTTAAGATAGCGGAAGAGTAAGCGTAGACAGAAATATAGGATTTAGGTTAACACGTGGTAATAGCGTGGCGGAAAGGATTAAGCGACACAGGCTTCGCGTCAGACGGTTAGGTTGTGACTGGTGGTCTGATCCGGAGCGAATGTGTCGTAGGCGCCAGCTGAGGTGAGGGGCGCGAGGGCGGCGGGCACGGCGACTTGCCGGGCGACGCTGCGCTCGCGCATCCGCGTATTATTATTTATATATTTTATGTAAGGATATATTATGTGTATATATAAGTATAATTATATTGAATTTAAGTTGTGTATATATAATGTGGGTTGCCCACATCACATTTGTTTTCGCGCCACCGCCTATTTTTTTATTATGTGGTAACTAGTGTCATCTAGATTTGTAATTTCTAACTACCTTCAACACTTACCACAGATAAAATACATAATTTATCGATTAAGTAGTTGTACCTGTGCAGGTACAGAGGGCGGTAATGGGTTAAGAGGCTAGCGGGCGCGCGAGGAGGTTCCAACTGTTGCAAGTGCATTTTTTCGATACGCGAAAATGCTTTGACCCCATGCGAGCAGTTAAGGGTTAAAGAACTTGTCACACAAGAAGTAACCGGTCGTCCTGTCATAACCAATGTACATTCACCTTATCTATATTAAAACTAGTGTCCGACCGCAACAAGGTTTTCAGCCGATACCGAAACCGAATCTTTTAAAAATAATTTAAAGTTTCCATGATACGTCAAAATCTACTGATTTTTATGCATGTAAAAATAAAATTCTAATTTAAAAAAAATATATAAATTAAAGCAAATATTTTATTTCCTCGAGTGAGGATCGAACCCACAACCCGTCATACTTACAGTCACATCTTGTGCCCCTACGCCACGACTGGCCTACTGGCCTTAATCTACTGTTGCATAAATAAAAGAAAAGACTAGAAAGAATGTCAGTATAAGTGTTATTTATTTAAACAATTCAGAATGAATAAAGAAACTTCTTATTTATAATTAACATAAACATATTAGTTTTATTCTAATTCAAAATCACAGTAAGCTTTATTAAAAATCAACTTTATAAATTATGAGAATGAAAATCAAAATATTTTACTTATTCTCCTTAGAATTAATTTATTCTCCTAACTATATAAAATTCTTAAAAATTACGTTATATATCAGTCTCAAAAAAAGTTCAATACAACTTAATAAAAAAAGAAAAAGAAATCATACACGTATTTTAATACCACCTTCCTTTCCACATTTTCGCCGCGCAGATTACTTCGATGATCTGCGTATATATGTGCAGCAGCACTAAATAGCTGCTCACTCGGGACACTCGTTGGTGAAGCGGACAGATATTTCAACACAGCTTTTCTAAGAGAAGGAAAAGGACTGCTATTCCAATAGCCGTATATATTGGCATTTCGTTGTAATAATTGCTGCGACAAATATAGCTGGATGCAATGTTTTAAATATTTATTCACTCGATTGTTTTTCTTCCTAGCTGATTAGAAATATCATCGTGTATGTATGTATAAATTTAATAAACACTGTAATATTTTTTTAAATGTCCCACTCGTTAGAGACAATAATATCAGTCTTACCATTTTCTACACTATATAAATTGATTGCATTCTTTTGCTCTAAAAGCCTTCCAACATTAAGTACGTGCTATGCCATCTCACATCAACATCCTGTACAAGAGCATGTTGAGGGAGTGCGCATGTTTTTTGACATTCAAAATTTTTTTTAGATCGGCACCAATTTTTAAAAAAATTTAAATTCAGACTCTTAAAAGTATTTAATTGAACATGTGTTTCATGGTTTTCTAGAATTCACCCCCTAAGGGTGCAAATAAGGCGTTGAAAGTTTGTATGGAAAAATCTTTAAATCGCCGCCGATTTTTATAAAATTAGTAATTTAGACTCTTAAAAACATTTCATTGAACACATGTTTCATGGTTTATTAGAATTCACCCCCAAAATACGCAAGCGAAGCTGCGCGCGTCCGCTAGTTTACTGAGACTGACAACTGAACTGAGAAGTGAACGTGAGAGAGATTGAGCGATTTGATAAGGAGGGCGATGTCGGCCGCATACAATGCCAGCGTGGTGTCCTGAATCGTCGGAACGCCATCGGTGTAGCTGGAGTGGCTTCCCCAACATGGGCGGCCATATTTATACCATTTAGTGTACATATACACTGCCCTCCAAAAGTTAGTTGAAATGATCAACAATGTAATAAATGGGAGAGAATTATAACAAAACCAAATAAAATCATGGCGTCAATATCAATTTATGAAAATACTAGTGGGCCCGGACGCGGCTACGCCCGCTTGAACTATACGATTATTTATTAAATATATTTATGAAATTATTTTCGGTTTTCAATAGAATTTGTAAGAAAATATAACCCTTAATAATTAAAATAAGTTAAAAAAGAATAATAAGTGGAGATTTATTCTTAGATAAAATATCTGAGTAACCGAAATGAACAAACAAAGGAAGTAAAAGTAACTAAAGGAAATTCTTAATATTAGAAAAAGTACCTAAAGTTTGCCGTGCGCGCGTACTAAACATTTTTCTATATTAAATAATTATTAATTTTTGCGAACAATGTTAAATAAAATCCTAAATGATTAAAATTATGATATTTTAAGTGTATAACATCGGTATAGATAAC
>JAAIXI010000212.1:1568091-1579148 GCA_013403645.1 Heliconius nattereri | reverse complement strand
ATTATTTAAATGAATAAGTAATTGTTCGCTGTTTACCTGAGGAAGATACAAAGAGAGGAATATTGCTTGTACCCCCCACCCCTCCACCGGGGATGTTTACAAGGTAGCCCAACAAATTTTGCTAGACTAGCCAGTTTGTTGTCACAAGCCAAACTTGATGCAGTTAAAACATTATTGGTACTACGATGCTTTCGTAGTGGGAAAAAAAGAAACGATAAGTAAGTTAGTTAGTTCGTTTTTTCTAAAACTATTAATTGATCTCATGGTTTACATTATGTAATATAATTTATTACTTTTCAGGTGACGAACAGAATGTGGAACATCCTCCGGTAACAAGAAACGCTACGGTACGATTATTTTTTTCATTTGTTTTTCTTTCTTTACTTCACACTGTATCCCGCACACAGCAGGATAGGCAGAGGGTACCTAGTGTTAAGCCACTCCGTTCCCCACTTTCTGCCGATTTCTGGAGGCATTCAGTGTTGAGTGGCAGAACTCAACGCCGCGCTTTGCCTCGACACCAGAGCGAAGAAATAGAAATATAAACGTAAACAAATATTTCACTTCCTCGAGTGGGGATCGAACCCACAGCCGCCGCGTTACAGTTGCATCCTTGTGCCGCTGCGCTACGACGGCCTCTTTACTTACTATTTAATACCAAAAAGCAGCAATGCAATATTGAGAATATTGTGCTATTATGCTTATTCATTTATATATATACATTTATTGTTATTATTAGATTACATTTTTTTCTACTAATACCAGCAATCCAACGCCAAAGCCTTTTCTAGCTGGAGCTGTAGAAGAAGAAAACAGATTGAAGCATTACAAGAAGTATGTTCATTTAAGGAATCTGTAGAAGAATCTACAGATTTCTTATGTAAACGTTCTTCTCAGTCATCCAAAGAAGACTTCTCCGAGTCTCTGCGAAGAAGTAACAAACAATATAAAACACATAATACTCAAAACGGCAAAATATTCTTAATCATTTTAAATTATTATTTCTGTCATTTGTACTATATGTATAAATATATAGCTCATATGTATATATGTATGACTAGTACTCTAAAAAAAATCTGTATACGTTTTTTTTTATTTTAAGAAAGTTTACAAAAAAAACCTTCTAAAATATACAAGAATAAAGAAAAGTTTATTCGTACCATGCTATTGTTTGTTTTATGCTGGTTCCTGGTATCCTAATCTTCCAACTACTATTATATATCAAAGATGTATTTAAAAAAGCCGACCTTTAACTATTAGTATTTTATGAACACGTAATAAAAGATAATAGCTGCCGCTATATATGAAGTCGCCCGCCCTATGGAACAAAAAAAGTATTTTACATAAATATGATGCTATGAAAAAATTGAAAAAAATAATTATAAAGACATTTTTGAACCGATCTTAAATAGTGATGCTCATAATTACAATATTGAGTATGAACTGATCCAGTTAAAAAAAATATAAGCATTTTTTTATTTATCTATTTGTATTATGTTTTCATATAGGTATAGTTGCTATATATGAATTTACTAATTGTATATAACAGCACGTATAGAATTCATTCAATTAAATTAGAATTAATTGAATGGACTAAGCCGCAGGCTAATTACTAGTATTATATTTAATATACCCGAAGTTTTTATCAAAACAAATCATCAACTTGGGAATACGGAATATTCTTGATTACTTCCAGATTTTTACCAGGTAGTCCGTGGCGTTAAAGAAAGACTTCGACGAGAAAGAATTATTTTAACTAAATATATAATATCGTCAATAGATTAAAGTCTCTAAGAACAAATACATAAGAACGCTACAAGACGTTTATTGCACTTGCCAGTAAGTCCTTTATTCCTTTTCTTAATAAAGAAACAAAAGAAAAATGGTTCTGGAAAACTGGTTTCTAACATCTATCTGGAACTTAAAACTAGTTTTATTATAGAATATAAAACTAAGTACCAAGTTTTATGTTTCATATCGGTGAATAATCTTTTTGAAAAGTAATTCATGTTCTTCTTCTTCTTCTTAATGTGCCTCTCCAACTAATGAGGGTTGGCAGTCAACTCCGCATACTTAGTCCTGTCCCTATCCAAATGAATCAAATCTACAGCGGTTTTAATTCAGTCCATTCCTTCATGTTCCTTAGCCATGACTTTCTTCTATCGCCAGTTTTCCTTTTCCCAGAAACTTTTCCCATTATTAAAGTTAATTAATGTTATAAAATGATAGATTTTCTAAAATTCTAGAAGTCATTATATTATTTCTATATTTAAGTCTGCCATTTTATTATATAAAATACTTTAGATAATGCTTACATCTAATAAATAAATATTCAGTATATAAGTGGGCTTAACACTCAACGAAAAAATATTTTATTGCTAAATACATAATTTATTTCTATAATTAGGACTTGCATACTTACATCGTTGTCGGTATATAATATTTGAACCAGTCATATTTTTAAGTACTTTAATAATCAGTCATTAGTGCCATATCCACTATAAAATATGAAGTCCTTTTTTCTCCATTCTCTTCAGAATTTCTTAATAGATTACTTGAGTGTATGTATATAGGGAGCAATAAATATACATACAATCAAATAATATACTTAAAATTTCAGCTTTCTATGTCCAGCAGTTTCAGATGTGTTCCGTCTGTCCTCAGTAAATAATAATTTTCTCCCTCCTACTTTTCTGCTAACATTCATCACCTACTATTAATTTTACGTACCTGGATAATTTTAACGATACAATAAAACTAGTTTAGCGCTCTGGTTTGATGTTTTAAAATCCATTTTCTAGAAATATTTTTCTTTCATGAGAAAAGAAATAAAGAAGGACTTATTGGTATTGGTGCATAAACATTAATGAACATTCGTTCTTAGAATCCTTAATCTATTAGCGGTTGTTTAGATAACGAAATTAGAAACAGCTTTCTTGAACATGGCAGACTGACTGACTGCCTTATTGAACCTTTATTATTTCTTAATAATAAGTTAATAAATAAAGCGAACACGTTAACAGTTTTTTGTTTATTTTTTATGATTCGAAAATGATAAATATATGCAATAAACCTAAAATGGTAGTTGTAAAATCACGTCATACATTATTTTATTCTAACGCTTAAATAGATATTTCAACGAAACATACGAAGTTCTATAATTGAGGGTAGTCTAATAAGAATAAGAACCACCTTATTTCGAAAGTTACGAGGCCTCTAAGCTGCGCCATTGTTGGTACCGCTCGACCGCTGACGATTAGTCTGTAATTGACCGAAATTAACAAAATTCAAAGGATTTTATAATTTGAACAACATTTTATAAAATCTTTTGAATTTTTATATTGTGTGGTGTAGTCAGTAGTGGAAAATGGATTCTGATACATCAAGTAAGTACCTTTATTTTTATATATATGTATATTCTATATTCTTAAAAAATATTTTTTTACTAGAAGTATTTGAATACAAGCAACTTTGTAAACTAGTATCTAACTGAGTATCTATTATGCAAATGTGGTCATTTGGCCGTAAATGGTAATATAATTTTTGTTTTTTTATATTTTTAGTTTTTCTTGTTTTTTGTGTAATTTTTAAATATTTTCTGTTATATTTATATAAAGATTAACGATATATAAACAGAATTGTTTTCGATCGAATTAAAACGATGCTTAGTTGTTTCTTTAATATAAATCTAATAAATATTTTTTTGTTTGTCTGATAAGGGAAAAAATATTAAAGTTAAAAAATGATAGGAAACATCAGTGTAAAGTAGAACTGACTTTGTTTCATACTAAATTAAGGTAGACACGCCGACATATTTACATATATTTTTTCTTTCTTTTCTTCATTAGAAGGTATTATATGATACCTACTTATTTGAAATTACTTCGTAAATTATCTAGGAAAGTATAATAAAGATTTTCAATGTTAGTTTTCAACATAAGTACATTTCGGATTAATTTTATTTTTTTATATTCCCGTGTAAAAAGGCTTAAAGGCTTAAACACCGTGTAAAAACTCAATATTATGACTTATAAGATACTTATTAGATGCTTAGACGAATTTATATATAAATATATAATTTAAACTAAAAATAAGCGGATAAGAATAGTTTTAAAATTCTGTATTTGTTTTCTCTACTAATATTTTTGTCTATAGGTAATCAATAATAAAAAGTATAAAGAAACAAAAGATCATATTATAAAGAAAGGAAGAGATTTAAATGAATAAGTAATTGTTCGCTGTTTACCTGAGTAAGATACAAAGAGGAATATTGCTTGGACCCCCCACCCCTTCTCCAGGCCTACTTACAAAATAGCCCAACAAATTTTGCTAGACTAGTCAGTTTGTTTTGAGATTTCACTAGAATATGTTTAAGTAAATAGTAATTGTGATTTGAAACTTTAATTTTTTACCAATTGATTTGTGAAATTAATGTAAAAATGTCTAATTTCGTTACACAAATCGAACTTGATGCAGCTAAAGTATTATTGGAACTACGGCTTTGTCATAGTGGAAATAAAATGATGAGAAGTAAGGTTTTTTTTAAAACTATTAATTGATCTTATGGTTTACATTATGAACTAATAACAAATTATTAATTGTCAGGTGATGACCCGACTGTCGAACAATCTCCAGTAACAAGAATTTATGGGACTTTTATTAGTGCTCCGGTAAGAATATATATTTTTTGATTTAATTTTCTAACTATTAAATATAAAAAAGCAGCCATGCAATATGTTGAATATTGTGAGCTATTATGGTTAGTTTTTTATATATCTATAATGCTTATGTTTATTGTTTTAGATAGAAAATTTTTCTACAAATACTAGCAATCCAACGCCAAAGCCTTTTCTAGCAAAATGGAGGAATTCCACAGAAGCTGAAAAGATAGAACAAATTCCCAAAAAGCACGAGATTGATACTCAAACACAATCTATACCAGACTTGTTGAAAAAGACCGAAGATATATTAAAGGAAGTTACTAAAGAAAATTTAGCCCTTAAAGAACAGCTTAAAGCATTACAAGAAGAGCGTCCCTCTACAGATTCCTTAAGTGAACGTTCTTCTGAATCATCCAAAGAAGACCCCTCTGAGTCTCTGCGAAGGAGTAAGAGACGATATCGACCTGATAATACTCAATCGGTAAGCGTTTTTAATCAGTGTAAATTATCTTTTTATACAAATATAGTTGATGATTCTGATTTTAACTAAGTATATGTTTAATTTTTTAGAGTTCTCATACAACTACAATTTCAAATGAAAAACAGTTCAAAAACTTTAAAAAAGAAGCACCAAGTCCAAAAGCTGTGAATCAAAACTTAAGCGGCGGTGTGGTAAGTCTAATTTTATGTTTTATAGCAGTTTAAAGATAGTAAACCAAATATAATGGTTGGGTACTCTATGGGGTTGAGTGGTGGAAGTCAACGCCACCCTTTGCCATACCAGAGCAGAGATAGTTCAATGCGCCGCAATGGCCTCATATATACATGCAACATGTATATAAGAAAATTGTAAGTGATTGCTGTTTGTACATGAAAGATGTGTTAGAAAATTTATTATTAGGGGTGTGTATCAATGTAATAAATCGTAAAACACTAAATTTTTTTTTTTTTGTCTGTCTGTCGATGGATTTGTGCATGTTTTTCTCAGAACGGGCTTAATTGATTTAAATGCAGTTCTCATTATTGCAATTTGGCAAGCGTCCATAGGGAAAGGAAGTGTGAAAATGAGAATGGAGTATCTTAACACTAGTTTCCCAAGTCCCCCTCATTATGTGCGGGATTACGGCGTGAAACTAAAAAAAATATACATTACCTTTTTAGGTTCCTATTGGCAACGGACATGCATTGATTCCAGCGCGTATTCTAAAGCACATAGATTGGTCTTGTCACTCAAATGCAACTCGAAAATTATTGACAGCAGTATTCCCAAGACAGTGAGTATTGTAGCAAATAGCAATCGTATTATTATTACTTATATAATTAATTAGAAAAACGATACATGTATTGTTTTTTTTTATATTTGTGTATATATTTTAACTAAACACTTCCTACGGAGACGTGGTCCGTACCTTTTTTAACTTTTACGTAATTATCAGCTTAATTATCTTGCAGTTTTATGTACTACTTAAACTAGGCTTATACTTGGACATAATTATCAAGATATTTAATTTCTAAGAGAGTCCACGAATTTTTAAATACCTTTTTTAACTGAGTACTTTTTAATACTTATTACAATTTTTATAAGTAAAAAAAATACATGAAATGTTATTTTATTTTAAACAGGGTTTTGGCAACTCATTCGTTGACTGGAAAACGTTCTCCAGCATTTCCTAATAAGCCGCCAAAAAAGAAATTAGACGTATCATTGGTACACGACATCGTGACCACGGTCTCTGAGAGGTGTGGGGTCCCAGAAAACATCGTCAGGTTTGAATTTTTTGTTATATTTTAATCTTTCTATATGATGCCAATCTGTACAATTTCCCTCGGCAATGTATAGAATACCTGGCGCGACCGGGCAATGTAATAAATATTATTAATATTATTGTCCATTACATACTTTTCCTTGGAAATTTATAAAATTCCTAGGGATAGTTAGAAGTACCTACTGTTCCATCAGAATAGTGTAAAATAAATAGATAATAGGTCTATATTCCCATATACACTGAGATCTATTTATTATTAGGTATATCTATAACGCTACAGATTAAGCGGTTTAAAGTACAAGTATGCGAGGTTAGAAATTTTTATACTTAAAAATAATCAACCTAAATTTACCTGTACTTAAAATTCGAGAAAATTTTTACTACGGTGGCTTTATTACATGTGTAAATACCTATAACAATCTGCATGAAATGCAAGCAAGTAGCATTCTACTCATTACCAAGGTATTGTATAGAATACCGAATTATACTGATTGCCGATAACATTATGTAATAATATATCAACTTCCACATACCAAATAAAAAATAAAATAACATTTTCAGAACCAGCATTACAACTAAATGTGCGGATGAAAGCAAGATGCTGAGAACACGTCTAAACCAAACACAGCCTAAACCAAGAATAAACAAATTGAAGAAGGAAAATGTACCGCCGTCCGATGCTTCGGAAAATTCAGAGGAGTGATGTTATTATTCCACGTAAATATTTTATAATAATTATTATTATATTTATCACTTCTATAGATTGCCTTATTCCTATATATAAAAAAATATGCTATGCATAATATAAATAGATATTAATTAAGTACGTCAACAAAAATGTAATATTTCATTCAATTATATTGCAGATTTTCGATTCGATTTCAATAAAGTGATTAACATTTTTAAGTATTGGTATGGAAACCAGGTGAACAATGTACGATGGGAGGGAGTGTTGTCTCGCCCGTATGGCTTGGAGTGTGGCGTGAGACAAGGGGGCTTGACTTCGCCAACTCTTTTTAACTTTTATGTGAATGAATTGATAGCTGAGCTCAGCAGCACCAGAGTTGGCTGTTATATAGAAGATGTATGTGTTAACAATATTAGCTATGCTGACGATATGGTGCTGCTGAGTGCATCTGTCTGTGGCATAAGAAAATTAGTATCTTTGTGTGAGTCGTATGCTAAGTCACATGGACTAATGTACAATGTAAATAAGAGCCAAATAATGGTGTTTAATGTCAGAGGCAAGTGTAGGAGAGAACTACCACCGGTTTTTTAAAATAATTGTAGCTTAGGTAGGGTGGATAGTTTTAAATATCTTGGCCACTACTTGACCTCTGATTTAAAAGACGATTCTGATATTGAACGGGAGCGGAGAGCGTTGTCGGTGAGGGCGAATATGCTTGCTCGTAGGTTTGCCCGTAGTTCTCCCAATGTTAAAATTACATTATTTAGAGTATATTGTACATCTTTTTACACGTGCAGCCTGTGGGCAGGATATACTCAAAAATCTTATAGCGCTCTCCGCATTCAGTACAATAACGCGTTCAGGGTGCTGTTGGGGCTACCTCGATGCTGCAGTGCCTCAGGCATGTTCCCTGAGGCGCGTGTTGACTGTTTTTACGCCCTCATGAGAAAAAGATGCAGGTCTCTGGTGCGTAGTGTACGGGGTAGTGCGAACAAAATACTGAACATGACATCCAGTAGACTGGATTGCATATATATGAATCATTGCTGTTCCGTTGCGAACGGGACGGTGCAGCGATGATTCATGTAACATTTATTTTATGTATTGCAACATTTATTTAAAATATAATTGTAACTAACCTAGTTTGTAAGAAATATTGTTTACTAACCATAATGAGTCACTGGTCACTTAAAAAAATAAAGTATTATTATTATTATTATAAATGTAATAAAACTCGCATTAGAAGTGATCGGCTCAATAATTTAATTTTTTGGTGCTTATTGCTCATAGTGAACTTTCAATATATTTAGCTATTTTAAAATATTTTTCTAGATTTTCTTAAATATTATGAATGATATTTTTATATGAATTAAAATGATATATTATGAAAAATAATTATGTATTATGAAAAAAAAATCGGTTTCAAAAATTCGGGATAAATCCCGCACACGGCAGGGTAGGCAAAACATAACCCTGTGTTAATTATAACAGTGCGTTCTGAATTCGGCGGAAAGTAGGAAACGGAAGTATCTAGCTAGCATAGCATAGCAAGCTATGATACAGCGTGAAGCTAAAAAAATATAGATATGTTGATTTGATCGATAACGTATCGTACTTATTTGCTCTTTGATTGGTGCTATTAATATATTTTACTTATAATGGACCCTCGTTATACTGCCGTTATTACGAAAAAGGGCACAAATAACATTTTGTAAATATCTAGAAAACGAAATTCAAAGTATTTTTTGGTTTTGTTCAAAAAAAAAACGACAATAACATAGATTTTTCGAAAATGTGCAAATGTAAATACTTGCATTTATATAATAAGTATAAGACCATGGCATTGTAGAGACCTATTTTTAATTTGTATAAAAAATAATTCGTTTATTTTTTTTTCAACTTAACGTAAAAAATAAGGTAAATTCTAAAATATTACGATTTAAAGGCACCAAATGCGCCTTTTCTTTCTAAAACCTTTGTGCGAAAATTCAAGATAGTCAAGATGAAAGAACACCTTTATTCAATTATGCCTTCTCATTGTAATATAATTAGTAAAATATTAGATATTAAATACTTTTCTATAAATGAAAACAATCAGTTGTGAAAAAGTAACATTTATTTTAAAAAGCTTAAAGAAACAAAAAAATATCAAATCCATTAAGTTATTAAAGGAACTATATAATATAAAATTATATTATAACTATACACAAATAAGAATAAAATTATTATTACAAATGTGACACAGAACCTACAATAACTCTCATATAATTAGGTAATATAGCCACCAGCCACAAACAAAAATAATATTACATACATACAAACGCTACGCTCTCTACATACCACTTTCGCCTCGTCCACTGTCATCAACCTCTTCATACATGCCCCCCGGGGGATCCTCATGTTTTATACGTAACCTTCCTCCAGTATCTTTGATACTGTGTTTTCGAAGGTCAACCGAGGTCAACCCTTACCTCTCTTACCGCTCACTTTTCCAACATAGATCTGTTTTGCAATTCTTTCATCACTCATTCGTTCGACGTGCCCGAACCAGCTGAGCACGTTCTTCTTCATTCTAACTGTGACATCCTCGCTAGTACCTGTCATTCTGTATATCTCTTCATTGCGGATTCGATCGAGCTAAGCTGATTCCACATATCCTACGAAGAGATCGCATCTCCGTGGCATTCATCTTCATTTCATTCTTCTGTAATACCCACGTTTCGCTGCCATATAACAACGTCGGAACCAAAACTGCATTGTGTACGGCCAAACGCGCAGCTGTGCTGAAGTTTCACCGTCTCATCAATGCAGCTAAGACTCCGTTAACCGTTGTAGTATATATATTGATAGAAATCGTAAGCAGTTAGCGTTTTTAAGAAATAAAAATACATAACATCTATATGTTTCCAACGTATTAGGATAGAGGTTTTATGTTATTACAATGAGCGACATGTATCACTCAATAACAATACTAAACACTAGATACCTTCCAATCAGGGCTTCCGCCTGCAAGCAACTGTTCGCGTTTGACACAATTCTTTAAATATGTTGTTTAATTGTTTGTACTTTAATGAGACAAAATATTGATTAGTGTTAGATTTGCTTTATTAGGTATATATATAATAAAAAAAACTATTCTAAAATTATTTATTGTTTAATTTATGTGGTTCTTTACTTAATAACATTAATCAGTATTACACTTGTGTCATTAAGAAATTGACAAAATATGCAAACATAACATTTCCCTTTTATCACTGGCTTCATATAATTGTTTTCATCATTCATTCCAATGTTGCAGTTAGTTGTTGTGCAATCTGAAATTTGATATTGATACATTCAGATACAACTACTGAGTCTTCAAGCTAATAATATTAATATTGCTATACTATTAATATTCTTAATATATATTAATATTGTTAATACATATTAATATTTTAATTTACTCACTCTCGTAATGAGACAAAGAGCAGCATTTAGTTAGATTTATATCAGAAAGTAGTGAATGAAAGTATTTTAACACTATATTGCTTCTGCCTATCATGCTACGTGTGGGATTCAGAGTGAAGTACATATATAAAAAAATAAATTGATAGTTTTCTTACCTTGAAGCCTAGAGCTGCTCGACCAACCTAGTCCTCATTTCAATGCTTACGCGTAATTGTACAGATCTATTTGTATTAAAATTGTGTTCTTCCAACTCTGCTCCTAGGGTATCATCATCTGGCTCAATCTGGCTCCAACGAGGCATTGGTGCCTCATTAGGCAATATCTGATTACACATGTTGTGCAACACACAGCAGGCATTAATGATCTTACCAGCAGTAAAGGGATCGTAATATAGCACCCTGTGTTTTAGTAAACATCTCCACCTATTCTTTAACAATCCTACAGTTCTCTCCACAGAACTTCGTGCAGAACAATGCATTTAGTGTCAAATTCAAA
>JAAIXI010000212.1:1551151-1565345 GCA_013403645.1 Heliconius nattereri | reverse complement strand
TTTTTTTAGAAACAATTCTAGTTCCAGTTCTTTGCCTCCTAAGCCTTGTATATTTTGGTGTACAATATTCAATGTAAGCGGCCTAGGTGTTGTCTTGTTATCTAGTTTAAACTGGAATTTATTATGTCATGATTATTTTTTGATGAAATATTATTACTACAAACTATTTCCTTTGTTATACAATGTACGAGTATAACAAGGTTTTGTATATTATATGCTACTAAAGTAGCAATTTGTTTTTTAAAATATAAAGGTAGATACAATGTATCTTCTGTCAACTTACAACTATTATAAATAAACTTATTTAAATCTAAATAAAAAAACGCGTCACTATGACGTTGAGTCGCATTATACAAGGTCATATTTAAATTATAAATATACCTATTTTGTCTATCTGTAAGGCAAGAAGAATATGGAAAAGAGCATATAACAAATTTACATTTACTTTTACTATGTAATTTAAGCAAGTTTTCTATACTCTTTGCCACATCTTGTCTCCTCACTGACAAACTATTTCCATGTAATAGTACAATAGTACTATGCTCATTTACATTCATAGACATTATTTTGTTAATATTAAACTGGTAACTGGCTCCAGGCGAACATGCATTAAAAACATTCGAAAAATGGTAATTAAGTAGGGACCCAAAGCCTTGACCTAATTTATCTGAAATTACAATAATATTGTTTGGAGAGGAGCGAGAGGAATTTTTTACATGTAAATTCTTATTCAATATAGTGTGCATGGCCGAGTCACCCACAACCTCAGAATTACATATCGTTTGAGTGACACTTGACTCAGTGGACTCCATAACAGCACAACTACAGCTATGTTTATTTGTCAAAGATTCAAATCTTTCTACATTATAATTGCACAAGTCAACTAAGTTATTCGCAGCTAGAATATGTTCTCTAATTTCATTTTGTGAGGATTCATACTTCTCACTTAATGCTCTGAGGGAGCTATGCAAGCTACCTATTTCACTCTGCAGTAGAAGTGTGTCTCGGTCATACATATATCTACTTTGCTTTAGTTTATTATTATAGCACTCAAGCTTTTTAATTAATGTTGAATTATCATTTCTTAATGTGATCATTTTTTTTGCAGAAAACTTAAAATTTACAATTTTATTTGTTTTTTTTATAAATTTATTTAATTTAATATATTTCTTTAATTTATTATGTGTAGAAAAGTTTATATTTTGCATAGCATATGAGTCATCCTTCGTCAGGTCTATTACAACTGGTTTAAGGAATTGTTGTGCGTTACAATCAACCAGCTCATCATATAAACATGAGGTTTTCTGCGATTCATTACATTCTTTTTGCTTATTTAGTGTAAGAATTGAGGCTTTGGCCTCTTGCAACTCAATTTCAAGCTCTGAAATCCGGTCCAGAGCCCTCTCATGTTCACTGCTGCACTGGTCAAATGTACCCACAACATCATTCAGTTGGTCCCGCTGTGCCACTACATCTAAATAGTTTGTATGCAGCTCAGCGAGCTCATTTTTTAAATCTGAGTTCTTTTTAATTATTGTGGTAATTTCCACCTCACTGTCCTCACGTTCCTGAAGAAGCTGCTTACACAGGTCTTGAGAGGATTTTAGTTTATGTAAGGCTTGCTTCAGCTTGCTTTCTAGATCTTTTGTAGAGGCTTTACGGGTCATAATTTGTGATTCCATTGTTAATATACTGCAAAATAAATAAAGAACTTAAATATCAACAAAAGGGGCAATAAAGTAAATATTAAACATATAAACCAGTTATTTAAGCAATTTCTTTGATTTTTACATGTAAATTAGCAAAGGTAATTTAGAATCACTGTTGTAATATTAATCAAGCAAATTAGCAGTTATATTATTGTATATGTTATGTTTATATCACACCCAATAGTCATATAATACTGTGAATTATATAGTATTGGGTGGGATTTTTGTCTGAGGCAAATATTTAAGTCTGCAACTAAGCTTCCAGCTTGTCAAGCAAAGTGAGACGGTATGGTGCCTAAGTGTGAGTTATTCACTATAAAAGTGAATTTTGTGTAATTTAGTATGTTGTAAATATACAATATTGAAAGAAATACTCCCCGGGTTTCACAAAGAAATTCAAAAGTCCTTCCGTTGGCACAATGACAGACGACAGGTCACGGCGGTTGCACAGTCCAACGTTAGTAATCTTACAGTTAGGAGTATTTATAACACTAATAACACGTATTTAGGTGATTTTGGAATATACACAGTGAATCATATCAATTAATATACATTAAATAATCCTTTTTAATAATTTAAATTACGGAGCTACTATATTGACATGTTGCCTTGGCCAGTGTTGCCAGTCAAAAAAAGTGTAATGTTCTTCTGGACTTCCTGCAGGGGCATCTATGAGCGTATCCAGAGTCCATGATCCAGACCCTCATGTCGAGCGGGATTAGCCCGCTCAGTGCCACGGCGGCGTTCAGAGAGACTGTCCTGTAAGATTTTACAATCTGAACGGCGTCCAAGCACTTGCGAGTACTAATTTTGCCCGCTTCGGGTGCCCACACGCTTGCGGCATATAGAACGATGGGCTCTATGACTGCCACATAGATCGTCCTAATGATTTCGGGGTTCAGGCCCCAGTGTAATTTTGCTGATCTAGAAACAATTTTGTATAAATTTAATGCTTTTCTACAAATTTTGCTAATGTGATTATTGAAAGTTAATTTTTTGTCAATTGTTAGGCCTAAAATTTTAATTTCATCAACTAGTTTAATTGGCATACCTCCCATGTGTACGAAGGGGGCATCGTATTTTAATTTGTTCGTAACCATCATTGCGAAGGTTTTGTTAGGTCCAAACTTTAATTTGTTATCTATGCCCCATTCGTACACATGGGATAGTATTTGATCTGCCGTCCGAGAAATTTGGGAACCTGAATTGGCCGATATTACCAGGACGATGTCGTCCGCCAATGCCTGGCAATAGACCCCATGCGCCGTTATCTCGTCGAGGGGTGGATGTAAGAGGAGATTCCAAAAAGTTGGTCCACTTATGGAACCCTGGACGCAGCCTTTCGTGGTAAACATTGTGTGTTGATGGTCGGCATATCTGACGGTTACTTTTCTATTTTGCAGATAGTTGTCCACTAGCTTGCGTAGGTTTAGGGGGCACCCCTTCCGGGCTAGTTGACATCTAATGGCCGGCCACCACGCCGCATCGAAGGCGCCCTCTATGTCTAGCGAGATCACCAGGTTTAATAGCTTATTTTTAACGCCATCCCTTAAGTGTCTTGCCGGATCATACAGCGCGTCCTCGGTGCTGCGCTGAGGGACCAACCGGTACTGTCTCCTGTTCGCCTTCGGAAGTACATGCCACCTGATGCGGCAGACCATCATTCTCTCCAGAACCTTGCCGAGAACCGATAACAGGCCTATTGGCCTGTACGATTTCGGGAGGGTGTAGTCGTCCTTCCCGGGTTTCCGAAGAACGACAACTACAGCCTCCTTCCAGGGTTCTGGAAAGCATGATAGCTCCAGGCACTTATTCAGAAGGGAAAGGAATAGTTCCGGGTTCGCCCCCGCTGCCCGCCTGACGATGTCCGCGGTAAAACCGTCTCCTCCTGGCGCCTTTTTGGGGTTCGATCTGGACAAGGCGTGCTTAAGCTCGTGATCAGTGAACGGGGGGTCGTTTGAGGAGTTCACCTCCGAATGAAGGTTGACGACCTCTGCTATTTGCCGTGTCGTTTTGTGGGTTTCAGAGTCCGCACTAACGTCATCCTTGGGGAAGAAGGTTTCTGCTAGGTACTCGACCGACTCCTGTGGGGTGAGGGTTACGCTGTTTCTCACCAGGGGCTGATCCTCGTGCCTCTCCTGGGAGTGTCTGATCACTCTATATATTCCGCCCTACATAGTCTCACGGTCCTGAGTACTGCAGTACCTCTTCCAGCTGCTGGTCTGCGCAGCTACAGCTACTGTTTCGTAACGGCTCTTGGCTTCCAGGTACTCCTGTACGACAAGCGTTCTCCTGCGAGGTGCTGCTGTGGAAACCCTTCTCTTCTTCGTCCTCACATCCCTCCTCAGTCGATCCAGTTCGTCACACCACCACGGCAGTTTCACTGCGCTTCTGAAGGTTTCTGCTGGTATGGATTTTAAGCATGCTAATTTAATCGACTCTAAATAATTTTGAATTTTGTTTTCTAAATTTATAGTGTTGTTTATTTTATTAATTTCTGCCAAATTTAAACTACTTTCTTCCAAATTTTTGTAAAACTTTACTTTAAATGTATTCCAATCTGCTTTTTTTGTGTTGTAGATCCGTGTAGTTTTAACTGGTCTTTTGGTTTTCGGCTCCTTCAGAAGTACATTGAAAGCAATGGTGTTGTGGTCCGAACTGGTGACTCCATCCTCTACCTTCCACCCCTGGATCTTCCCCAGCAAGCTTCTCGAGCAGGTTGTGATATCGACGATACTCTTCCTAATCCCGTTGTCGTTTGCCACGTAAAAGGTGGGCTTGTTACCGACATTTAATATGTCCAGGTCCATCTCCTCCAGTGCTCCCGCAAGAGCCTCTCCCCAGCGATCCTCGCGCTCGCTGCCCCACCAGGTGCTCCAGGCGTTGACGTCCCACCCCAGGATAATATTTGCCCATCTCATTGTATTTTTTATGTGAACAGCTAAGAACAGCTTTGTGACTGATCCGGTTTGGGAGGCCTCATATTTTCGGCGCTTTCGGACGTATGATACTAGTACTTTGTCAAAGTCTGGTGCCATCTTCTTTTTTATTGCCGCCTTTTTCGCCAGTTCGTCTGCCCTTTGGTTGCAGGGTGTTCCAACGTGGGCCCTCAACCAGAAGAATCGCACGGTCCTGCCCTGGTTCTGGATGTCACGTATGCAGCTTTTCATTTGTAGGCCGAGAGGGTAAGTCGTCGATGGGGATCTTAGTAGATCCAAGGATGATCTTGAGTCGCTTAAGATGTTGGTAGCGCTCGTTTTCGACTTTTTCACCATCTCTATTGCCCTGAAGAGTGTATACATTTCCGACTGGAAGACAGTGTTGTGCGGCTCCAGGCGAAATGTGGAGAGCTTCCTCTCCCTACCCTGGTCCCACAAGGTTAGGGCTGCTCCTACTTTACCCTCGATTTTGCTGCCGTCGGTGAAGATTAGGGGACCGGCTATTTGGTGTTTATCGAGGGTCTCCTGGTCGAGGTTCTCCAAGCGCATGTACTCGGTTCTTTTGAGTCGTGATGGGTGTGGATTTTGTAATGGTCCCACCCTGCGCTCTATTTCGCGTCTTGGTGGTAGGAGGTCCACGCTTATTGATCTTGTACAGATTGGCGATGATAAGTGGGAATCTGTATGGACTCATCATCTAAACAAATCTGGTGAAACCCATGAGAGGCCATGTCAAGAGTGGTAAAGTATCGACCCTTACCTAAACGGTCTACATGATCATATATAAGCGGTAAAGGATACCTATCCTTTATTGTGACCCTATTCAACGCGCGAAAATCAACTTACATTCGATCCGTTCCGTCTTTTTTCTTTATTAAAAGTATAGGACTTGCATACGAAGAGAATTGACTTTTGTCGACTTTGTTGTTTGTTTTTGTTCGAATTGTTGACTCAATATTTACAATATTTTCTGGTGTCATCGTAGAATCTATGAATACTTTTTATTACGATATTTCTTTTTAATTAAGATTTTTATGTTTCTAAATGTACATATGTTATGGTTATTTTAGCAAAGTCGAAGATGTTCAGTAATATGTCATTTGTATGAATAATATCTATATTTTTCCTTTCTTTAATTATATTAATTCTATCTTTATCATGTGTTCGGTGCCCAAGGTTGACTAGATTTTGCAATTGTAGTCCACCTTTGTACACTTAATGTTTTTAATGTTGTTTTATTATGTATACTTAGTACAATAAAGAATATTATAATGTGCAAAAATTTGTTACTTTTTACTCCCCCCTCGGGGCGTACTCCTAAGACCACTAAATAAACTTTTTTTAGCTATTTTAACATAATATAATTGTATAACTTTTTTGAAAGATTAATGTACTTATGATTAATGTAGATTATGATTAATTACGTTAATATATGAATTATAATGATATTTTATGAATTATGTTGGTCTTCTGCACACAGCAGGATAGGCAGAGAGAACTTAGGATTAAAACACTCCGTTTGTGATTTACTGCAGCCGCTGGAGGCAAATAAAAGAGTTATATGTACATAAATTATTTTCTAAATTGCTGTGAAATTTACAAAATAATAAGAGTAAAAATATTTTGTCTATATAATTAGTATTTTTGACTGAAATGGATAGAGGGACACTTAAAAAGAATAACAAAATAAAAATAATAAATAAAAATGTTTATCAATCGGTCAATAGAATAGAATATACTTTATTGCACACATAAAAATAAAATATATAGAAAGAAACACATAAATAAAAAAATGTTAGTCAAATACAATAAACCTTAATATCTAGTGTTAATACTTAATAACTAATAGTGACTTGGTTACGTCATACATATGATCAGCGGATAGATCAGCGGACAGTCCCTACTGTCGGCGATAGCCTTCAAGATCTGTTGCGGCTGTTGGACACTCGCCTTAAAAGAGAGCTTGCCTTTTACGGAGAATGGCCAAGACTATCGACCCCTGCATGCGCGAACATGCTCGAGGCGCTTCAGTACCGCGACAGCCCCAGCAATGCCCTGAAGGAGTAGCCACACGCCTACTTGAACACGCAACGCGTATACGACTTCTGAGTATAGTAGATCCACAGACTGCTCGTGTAAGAAAAAGTACAGTAGGCTTTAAAAAGCGTACGTGTTTCTTTCTGTGTCATAGTCGACAGCATGCTTAAAACTCAGAATTGCGCTTTCCGTGGATAAAAAGCAAAAATATATATTTTTAATTTCTTGTCTGTTAGTCTGTATGTATGATCACGTTTATCCCCGAAAGTACTGAACCGATTTACTTAAAACATTCACCGATTGCTTTGTTTTAATTCAACTTAACACCTAAAGTTTGTTTCATCAAAATCCGTTCATTACAAAAAAAGGTATCGGCATTTGAATGAACTTAAATACCTGCAAATATATAGCAATCCATATCTATACTTATACTTATAATAAATCTATATTTGCTTGTCATAAATCTGAACAAGGAGAAGATTCTTAATTAAATATTTTCGATTTCTTATTTTGGATTCGATGTCGATATTGGATTATTTGATTCGATTTGGGGCTAAGTATGTTTTGCAATATGCAATCATTATAGTTATTTAACAAACAATAGATAATTATAATAATACATAATTATTGTAAGCAATAGGTAAGGATTTTTACCCAAATCTATAATTTAATATTTAAATAAGTCTGTTTCTGAACTAGTAAAGAAAATTATTCATTAACATCAACACCTTTGACTGTCACTTAATTTTGTTTATTAAATGAATTAATCATTAGAAAACTATGAGTAATATTTGACTAATGACTTTACAACAATCCTTCTAAATTAACTTTCTAACTGGTCTTAGGAGTACGCCCCAAGGGGGGAGTAAAAAGTAACAAATTATTGCACATTATACCTAATATTCTTAATTGTACTAAGTAGGTATATAGAATAAAACAACATTAAAAACATTGCGTTTACAAAGGTGGACTACAATTGCAAAGTCTAGTCAACCCTGGGCACCGAATACATTATGATAAAGATTAAATTAATATAATTAAAGAAGGAAAGAATCAAAATCAATCAAATTTTTGACCTATTACTACAAATTTCGATTTTGTTACAATAAGCTAAACATATTTACATTTTAAAACACAAAAATCGTAATATCGTAATAAAAAGTAGACTCCCAATCCCTTCCAATGAGATATTATTACATTGATATCACTATAAGTATCTCTAGACATCTCTTGTCAATCGTCATGTTTGAAATCGAATCGAAAATGTGGAATACAATTGAAATAAATATTACACTGTTGTTGACGTAATACCTCTATACCTACTCGTACATTTATATTTTGCAAAGCATAATAATGATTTTAAAAGATATCTTACATTGTTAGGAATAAACGTATCTATAAAAGTAAAAAATAAAATAATTATTATTACAAATTATTAAGTCAATTACATTCAAATACACAGGCGGACAACATTTTGGACCCGAAAACGGGACTATACTTTTGCGACGGTTTTTAGTGTGCTGAACACGAAGCCGACCCCAGAATTGCTCCATTAGCTCTGGTTTTTGACATAACCTAGCCTAAACGTCCTTTGCTGTTATCAAAGGTTGCATGTAAGAGATTACTTGAAGCAATAAGGCCGCCTTTGCATTCTTGTTTTTTTATTTCTTTTCTGTACTATTTGTATTATTCTTTTTCTTTTATTTGTGTGCAATAAAGTATAAACCGTCGGAAAAGTATAGACCCGTTTGTGGGTCTAACAATTTTTGAAATTTTTTCGGCCTGTGTAGTATTTACGTAGAACAATAAAATCAATCTGAAATTTCGGAAGCATCGGACGGCGGTACATTTTCCTTTTTGGTTTTCTTAATTTTTGTTTTAGGTTGCAGACGTGTTCTAAGCATCTTACTTTCATCCGCACATTTAGTTGTAATACTGGTTCTGAAAATTTTATTTTTTATTTGCAATCTGGAAATTGACTTACTAATATATAATTTTAGTGGAAATATGTATATTCCGCTTTTTATGTAATACCTCGGCAATATGTATAATACCAAACCGTGTGTTCTATAAACTATCAAATACGCGGTAATCTACATATATAACAGGACTTGTCCTCACTGACTGAGGTAAGACGCACGCACAGCCGTAACCGCTGATGGCAGAAACGTGAAACTTGGAAAGATGTTTACTTTCGTAATCTGGGCATCCACTAAGAAGGGATTTTGAAAAATTTTAACCGTAAAGAGGTTAAATAGGGGTTGAAAGTTTGTATAGTTTTTTTTAAATCGACTCCATTTTTTATAACATTTGAAATTCAGACTCTTAAAAGTATTTAATTGATCATATTCATTTCATGGTTTTCTAGAATTTTCCCCTAAGGGTATAAGGGGTTGAAAGTTTATATGGAAAAATCTTTAAATCGCCACCGATTTTAATAAAATTTGAAATTTAAACTCTTAAAAATATTTAATTGAAGATGTGTTTCATAGTTTTTTAAAACTCACCCCTAAGGGTGCAAATAAGGGGATGAAAGTTTGTATGGAAAAATCTTTAAATCGCCACCGATTTTTATAAAATCTAAAATTTAGACTGTTAGAAATATTTCATTGAACACATGTTTCATGGTTTATTAGAATTTACCCCTAAATAAGCAAGCGAAGCTGCGCGCGTCCGCTAGTGTATGTATGAAGAAGGTGACAAAGAAAAGGGGGAAATGCAGGCAATAATTGTGCAGCAAGCTTACTTGCTTATATTTCAGGCAGATTCTTATAGGTGTTTACATATGTACTTACACAACCGCAGTTACAGATTTTAAGTGTAGGTGAATTTAGGTTAGATTCGTCGTTTTAAAGTTTAAAAGTTTTTAACCTAATCAACTTGTAATTAAAATCCACTGAACTTTTATATCGATAATGGGAATATAAGCTAAGATCTATTTATTTTACATAGTGCCGATAGAAGAATAACTACTTCATACAATCCTTAAGAATTTAATTAATTTCCAAGGAAAAGTATGCAATGGACAATAATATTAATATTTTTTACTACGTTTTGGTATGCATTATACAGATTGCCGGTATCATATAGACGGATTAAAATATAACAATAAATTCAAACCTGACGATGTTTTCTGGGACCCCACACCTCTCAGAGACCGTGGTCACGATGTCGTGTACCAATGATACGTCTAATTTCTTTTTTGGCGGCTTATTAGGAAATGCTGGGGAACGTTTTCCAGTCAATGAATGAGTTGCCAAAACCCTGTTTAAAATAAAATAACATTTATTCACACATTTCATGTTTTTTTTACGTATAAAGATTGTAATAGGTATTAAAAAGTACTCAATTAAAAAAGGTATTTAAAAATTCGTGGACTCTTTAGAAATTAAATATCTGATAATTATGTCTAAGTATAAGCATAGTTTATGTATCAGATAAAAATGCAATTATAAGCTGATAATTAGGAAAAAGTTAAAAAAGGTACGGACCACGAGTCTGTAGGTGTTTAGTTAAAAAATATACACATACTCGTATATATAAAAAACAATACATATATCGTTTTTCTAATTAATTATATAAGTAATAATAATACGATTGCTATTAGCTACAATACTTACTGTCTTGGGAATACTGCTGTCAATAATTTTCGAGTCGCATTTGAGTGACAAGACCAATCTATATGCTTTAGAATACGCGCTGGAATTAATGCATGTCCGTCGCCAATAGGAACCTAAAAACATAATGTACATTTTTTTAGTTTTACGCCGTAAGCCCGCACACAATAGGGGGATTTGGGAAACTAGTGTTTAGATACTCCATTCTCATTTTCACACTTCCTTTCCCCATGGACGCTTGCCAAAATGCATTTGTGAGAACTGCATTTCAATAAATAAGCCTGTCCTGAGAAAAACATGCACAAATCCATCGACAGACAGATAAAAATGGATAAATTTAGAGTTTTACGATTTATTACATTAATACACACCCTTAATAATAGATTTTCTAATACATTTTTCATGTACAGATAGCAATCACTTACAATTTTATTATATACATGTTGCATGCATATATGAGGACATTACGGCGCATTGAATTATCTCTGCTCTGGTATGACAAAGGGCGGCGTTGACTTCCACCACTCAACCCCATAGAGTACCCAACCATTATATTTGGTTTTCTATCTTTAAACTGCTATAAAACATAAAATTAGACTTACCACACCGCCGCTTAAGTTTTGATCCCCAGCTTTTGGATTTGGTGCTTCTTTTTGAAAGGTTTTGAACTGCTTTTCATTTGAAATTGTAGTTGTATGAGAACTCTAAAAAAATTAAACATATACTTAGTCAAAATCAGAATCATCAACTATATTTGTATTAAAATATAATGATTAAAAACACTTACCGATTGAATATTATTCGTTCGATATAGTCTCTTGCTCCTTCGCAGAGACTCAGGGGAGTCTTCTTTGGATGATTCAGAAGAACGTTCACTTAAGGAATCTGTAGAAGGACGCTCTTCTTGTAATGCTTTAAGCTGTTCTTTAAGGGCTAAATTTTCTTCAGTAACTTCCTTTAATATATCTTCTGTCTTTTTTAACAAATCTGATATAGTTTGGGTCTGAGTATCAACCTCTTGCTTTTTGGGAATTGGTTCTATCTTTTCAGTTTCAGTGGAATTCCTCCATTTTTCTAGAAAATGCTTTGGCGTTGGAGTGCTAGTATTTGTAGAAAAATTTGCTATCTAAAACAATAATCATAATCATTATAGATATATCAAATAATCATAATAGCTCACAATATTCAAAATATTGCATGGCTGCTTTTTTATATTAAATAGTTAGAAAAAAATATAATTATAAAATATATATTCTTACCGGAGCACTAATAAAAGTCCCATAAATTCTTGTTACTGAAGGTGGTTCCACAGTCGGTTCGTCACCTGATAATTAGTAACTTGTTATTAGTACATATTTTTTACCATGAGATGATTTAATAGTTTAAAAAAAACCTTACTTTTCGTCATTTTATTTCCACTATGAAAAAGCCGTAGTTCCAACAATGCTTTAGCTGCATCAAGTTCGGTTTGTGTTACGAAATTAGACATTTTTACGTCAATTTCACAAATCAATTGGTAAAAATTTCAAGTTTAAATCACAATTACTATTTACTTAAACATATTCTAATGAAATCTTAAAACAAACTGACTAGCCTAGCAAAATTTGTTTGGCTATTTTGTAAATATGCCTGGAGATGGGGTGGCCCCCCACCCCATCTCTAGGCATATTCCTCTCCGAGCAATATTCCTCTCTTTGTATCTTACTCAGGTAAACAGCGAACAATTACTTATTCATTTAAATCTTTTCCTTTCTTTATAATATGATCTTTTGTTTCTTTATACCTTTTATTGGAGATTATAGATAAAAATATTAGTGCAGAAAACAAATACAGAATTTTAAAACTATTCTTATCCGCTTATTTTTAGTTTAAATTATGTATTAACATAAATTCGTCTAAGCATCTAGTAGCCTTTTAGCCTTTAAGTCTTTTTACACGGGAATAGAAACAAATAAAACTAAATTGAAAATCTTTACCATACTTTCCTAGATAATTTTCTTAAGTAATTTCAAATAAGTAGGTGTCATATAATACCTACTAATAAAGAAAAGGAAGAAAAATTATATGCGAATATGTGGGCGTGTAGGTGTACCTTAATTTAGTATAAAACAAAGTCAGTTCTAATTTACACTGATGTTTTCTATAATTTTTTGACTTTTATATTTTTTTCCATATTAGACAAACAAAAAAAAATTATTAGATTTATATTAAAGAAACAACAAAGCATCATTTTAATTCGATCGAAAACAATTCTGTTAATATATCGTTAATCTTCATATAAATATAACAGAAAATATTTAAAAATTACACAAAAAAAAACAAGAAAAACTAAAAATATCAAAAACAAAATTTATATTAACATTTACGGCCAAATGACCACATGTGCATAATAGATACTAATTTAGATACTAGTGTTACGAAGTTGCTTGTATTCAAATACTTCTAGTAAAATAATAATTTTTAAGAATATATACATATATATAAAAATAAAGGTACTTACTTGATGTATCAGAATCCATTTTCCACTACTGACTACAACACACAATATAAAAATTCAAAAGATTTCATAAAATGTTGTTCAAATTATAAAATCCTTTGAATTTTGTTGATTTCGATCAATTACAGACTTATCGTCAGCGGTCGAGCGATATTAACAATGGCGCAGCGTGAGGCCTCGTAACTTTCGATATAAGGTGGTTTCTATTCTTATTAGACTACCCTCAATTTTAGAAATTCGTATATTCGTTGAAATATCTATTTAAGCGTTAGAATAAAATAACGTATGACGTAATTTTACAACTATATAGGCCATTTTCAATCATTTACGTATTCAAAAAATAAACAAAAATCTGTAAATTGTACACGTTGTCATAAACATTTTTTAAATTATATTAACATGGTGATAAGAAATAATATAGATTCAATATGGCACCACTCAGTCTACCATGTTTAAGAAATCTCTTTCTAATTTCGTTACCTAAATAACTGCTAATAGGTTATGAATTCTAAAAACGAATGTTCATTAATGTTTATTGCACCAATACCAATAAGTCCTTCAGTATTTATTTTCTCATGAAAGAAAAATATTTCTAGAAAATGGATTTTAAAACATCAAACCAGAGCGCTAAACTAGTTTTATTGTATCGTTAAAATCATCCAGGTACGTAAAATTAATAGTAGGTGATGAATGTTAGCAGGAAAGTAGGAAGGAGATAGGTATTATTTACTAAGGACAGACGGAACACATCTGAAACTGCTGGACATAGAAAGCTGAAATTTGAAGTATATTATTTGAGTGTATATTGCTCCCTATATACATACACTCAAGTAATCTACTAAGAAATTCTGAAGAGAATGGAGAAAAAAGGACTTTATATTTTATAGTGGATATGGCACTAATGACTGATTATTAAAGTACTCAAAAATATGACTGGTTCGTTTCAAATATTATATACCGACAACGATGTAAATATGCAAGTCTAATCCTATATCTTATAAAACAAAGTCGCTTTTCGTGTCTGTCTGAACTTTCTAACTCTTCTTCTTCTAAACCACCCAACGGATTTTGATGCAGTTTTCACCATTAGGTTGAGTATTTCTCAGGAAAGGTTTATATATAGTTTATTATTTGTACATTCTTATGTAAGTTAACATAAATAAGATAAATGTGTATAAAGTCCTACCCGTTGATACACTTTCGCGCATGCGCTGCTTTAATGGTAAGTACTACATGAAAATAATGTACTGGAGTATTGTTCCTCTTAATAAGATCTACAAAAAAGTACGCGACGGCATATTCGTATCTTTTAAGAATAACGTGTAGTGATCATATTTCTGTCTAAAAATAGTAATTTGAATATATTTTTTATTGTGAGGGATATTTTTCCATAAT